>JBBMFX010000002.1:2762277-2780521 GCA_037832545.1 Rhabdalestes septentrionalis | reverse complement strand
CTTTCTATTGAAGTTTGTGTGTGAGGGTGTGTGGGTGTGTGTGTGTGTGTGTGTGTGTGTGTGTGTGTGTGTGTGTGTGTGTGATGTGCTCATCTCTGTAGGGGGTACGGTACTGTGAATTCTTTTCAGTGGAGGTAATCGCGCTATAATAGGGATTTGGGGCAGTGTTAAAAGCAGCATAATAAAACAATAAGGGAGTTTTGAGAGACAGGGAGGAAAATAATTACCCTAATCTCCTCTATTTGACAGCGCCTCACTCGAGAATTGTTGGTTGCGAAACACACAAATGAAGGCCCCACTCTAAATCCCAAAGAGCTTTCCGCACCTCTCTTTCTCTCTCTCTCACTCCCTTTTCCTCGCTCACCTCTCTGTTTTGTTTTATTTTATTTATTTATTTACTGTTGTTTTTTTTTGGTTTTTTTGGAATTTACATTCTCTGCCCAGGGCGGCCATATTAATTCATAGTTCAGTCCTCGACTTTTCCGTAAATTAAATGGCCTGATGCATTCTGCAGACCCACACAAAAGCAGAGAGAGAGAGAGAGAGTGAGAGAGTGAAACCTTGAGTCTTAAACCCCTTATTTTTCCATTTTTTATTAGAAAAGTTACTTTAGAGAAACAAAAAAAATAATGAAGGAGGAAAAAGTTCATTCAGTAGCCAACAGGACTTCTGAGATACAACACTGCGGACAATAAAACACCAATATTACAAGGACTAAATCATTTTTTAAATTATTGGCCTGCTAGGTAAATATTGTTTTAAAAAAGAGGCCATTTGTCCTTAATTGGCTGAGAGAACTGACTGAAAATATTGAAGTAATCAAAATCAAACCGTGAAGTCAATATAGTCTAAAGAAAAATAAATGCTGTAAATGTTTGTCTCAATGTTTGGCTCTCAGTCTACCTGAATTTTTCAACAACTTCGTTCATAAACTTTTCTTTCACTGGGGTAAATTCAAGATGGCATAAAGGACAAATTTCTTCATGCCTGACCACACCATGGGATGAATTGGCCAGTTCTGACAGATTTCTGATGAGTATTAAACTCTCGGATGTATTCAGTCATGGCTGTCCAGTATTAAACATGCCCAACCTGGTTCAGTGTTCTGTAGTTGGGTGAGAAAACTGGTTTAGTTAATAAATATATTATTGCTCGTTTATGATGTGTAAATTCCATTGAATAGAATGGAAGGGTAAAATAATCAGGAATGTTCAAACAACCAGCGGTGTAGTAAATCTTTTCCTAAGATGAAGTGAATTTTAGCCCACAACACAGTAAATGGTAAGAAATGCTGAATATTGTTGTAAGGTTTGTGGTCTGAAGGAGACCTGGCCTCCAGAAGCTTGACTATACAAATTACAATTAATAGTCTATTTGGAAGGTTTGACTTGAACTGGTTCAAACAAATGAAGAGAACCTCATACTGACTGTGAAGATGTAGAATTTCCACATCAGTTCAGCTGAAAGCAGTGTAGCCCTTCCCACTTACACTGAAGTTATAAGGAATGTTTCGATATTAATGATGTAAAATACAGAGCAGACAATCCGTCTTAAGACTGTAAAAACATTCATTCGCTCATTTTATGTAACCATCATGGATGCTTGGAGCTTATCCCAGCCAAAACATTTTCGTTTTTAATAATAAGCTACAATTGTTACTTTTTTAGGTAAAATGAAAATAAGGAATAAGGCAAACAGAAGTAAGAAAATGTAATGAAAAATGAGGGAAAGTTTAACTTTAAGCAAATGTTAATGGCGGTTTAGGACTTCGGATGCAGACTGCTAAATTGTCTGCTTTATTTTGTAAGGCTAAAATGTTTTTAAAACACATTTAAAATGCAGAGGCTGGGAATATGTGTGTCTAAGGACAAAGAAAATTCAGGAGTCAGTCTTCTGAGAGTTCAGTTAGGAGAGAGGAGAGAGCATGAGGTCACCTGGCCTGGACGGAGCTTTAGATAAGAGAAGCAGGCTGACATTCCTGAAATCTCATGTCATTACAGATCTCCTGTAACACACCCTGTCTCCTTTACTTGTACCTGCTGCATTCAGGATGACCTGGAATCTCATGTAAAATCCACCTTCTACAATGCTTGGTTTTATAAACCTCGACTCACTGCATGCAGGTCCTCTAAAGCCAGGTTTCTCAACCACTGGGCCAGGCAATGATGGGCCCAGAAGGTTTTTGATTGGGCCGCGTATCTAAAATTGAGACAGACCATTGGCCTACAATTGGTTATTTAAGATTATCTAATGTGGCCTTGGCAACATGCTGTGATAGATAGGTTAATGGCCTTAATGTTGAAAAGGTTGAGAACCATTCCTCTAAAGAATTATTTAGTGACTGGGCCTTTGAATGTCAAAACATTAACATAAAAAAGAAAGTGAAAAATCTACTCTTCAGGAAACCAAAAGTAGTGATGTTGTGGCATTAGTCTTATATTTTTTGTCCTTTATTTTTCACATCTGTTGTTCTTCTCATTTGCTCAGTTACCAAAGCAATATCTGTAACACAATACTCATATGTAGCTACTGTAATTATGCTGTGTTATTATAAAGTACAGACACACATATACAGTGCTGTGAAAAAATGAGGCGAAAACCACTGCTGACGAAAAAGAACACAAAGGCTTGTCTCACTTTTGCCAAAAAAAAAACATCTTGATGATCCCCATTTCTTTTTGGACACTGTTCTGTGGACTGAAGAAACAAAAGTTGAATTTTGGGGAGGTGTGTGTCATGTTACATCTGGTCTGAAAGTAATATAGCATTCAAGAAGAAGAACATCATGCCATCAGTAAAACATGGTGGTGGTAGTGTGGTGATCTGGGGCTGTTTTGCTGCTTCAGGTTCGGGAAAATTGGCTGTGATTGATGGAACCATGAATTCTGCTCTCTACAAAATATTCCTGAAGGAGAATGTGCGGCCATTAGTTTGTGACAACACTTTGAAGTTCACTTGGGTTCTGCAGCAGGACAACGATCCAAAACACACTAGCATGTCCACGTCTGAATGGCAGTTCATGCCCGGAAACCCTCTAATATGGCTGAATTAAAACAATTCTGCAAAGAGAAATGGGCCAGAATTCCTCCACAGTGATATGAAAAACTCATTATCAGTTTTGTTCTTCTTATAGACTTGTATTTTTATTGCAGTGAATTAAATGAATTTATGACTCTATTTAACTGCTTATACCAAAGGAAACGTATGTGCATGAATTACAGAACATGAATTAAAGGGGTGAGATTACATTCTACCACTGTGGGAGTTCAGTGTAATCTGTACTGCATGAATACAGGTTTACCTTTACTTTTTAATTAAAGGTAATGAGTACAAAATGAATTTAAAGTGTTTTGGGAGCATATTTAGGGTTAAAAAAAGACATTTTGGGCGTATTTTACCACATCACAAGAACACGTTTTTTTACTATATGCAGGTGGTCTTTTCAGGGATGTACCTGCAAGTGGTTTGTTTCATGAATGTATGTAAATTAATGAAGAAGTGGGTTGTGTTGATTGTCCAAGTGACCTAAGCATCTATTTGCATACTGTGCTACCTCTAGGCTAAAAGTAACTGAAGCTTGAGTGTCCAAACCTGGGTTAGAAGAAGAAGTGAAATTAGTTTACTGTCTACTGTTTAGGTTTTACACTTTTAAGAGTTAGAACTACCCAAAAGCAAAACAATAGACTTACTGTTTTGCTTTTGGGTAGTTCTAACTCTTAAAAAATGTAGTGGTTATTTGTGGGCCAGCATATTGTTCTTTAAAACACAGGCCTGCAAAATGTAACAAGTTCTATGGACAGAAATACTGACTCATGACAACTAGCAGTCCTGTGTGTCTCTCTCTGTCTCTGTCTCCCTCTCTCTCTTTTTCCCTCTCTCCCTCCCACGGAAACCCTGGAGTTATCTGGAAAAGATGCTGCCAGCTTGATCCAGAACGTGGCAGCTTTCGCTTCCTCAGGTAAAGGTCACCAACCCCCCTCCCACCTAATCCAATCAAAGTGGACCCCGCTGACTTGCCAGATGACAGACGGGTAGGTGTGTGTGTAGTCCTAATGTGTAAGTATGAGAAATAATGTACTAGCGAGTCGGTGTGGCTTAATGACTTGATTAGCTTCACGTTCTTTGACGAATGCTGAATCTCCATAGTTGAATCAGACTAGATGAAACAGAAACCACCATATCTGATCAGTCGCCAGCGTTCAGTTTTTGAGCAGATCAAAGCAACTCTTCCTGTTTTAATAGCAACCGGCGAGAATTACTGACTGACCACACAATGTATGGATCCAATTCTGGTTCATCGTCATATTGTCTACATCTATTGCTTCATAAATTAAGTAATTTTGCCTTTTGTTTTCACCCCCCTTCTTTTTGTTAATTATTGCCCTAAAACGATGGTCTGGCAATGTGCTAACATGCTTAACAAGTGACAGAAACATGCAGAGTAGCTCAGGATTAGCTAGCTAGCATCTATTTGTTAGTGAATTTCCCTTCATTTTTTAGTCAAGAGTAGAAAAGGCTGTTTAATATCTGCTTGTTAGAATGCTATGACCTATTACGTCATTCGTTCTAACTAAGAAATATTTTGCCTTAAACTTTCTGATCTTCTTAATGAAGATTAGACCATCATTTTTAAATACATGTGCCACTGATGTAGCAGGTGGTTTCGCAATAGGGGGATTTCTATCAAATGCCTAAGGAAGATTAGATCACAGCATCTGACTGCTGTTCAGAACGTTTGCCCACCTCATTAGTCAATTTGAAAAAAAATTCTCTCAGAGGTTTCTACGTCAATACTTTATTTCAGAACTAATTCTTCAGTTTCGGAATCAAACTCTTTCTCATTAAGGGTTCTATATGAATGTGGCCCAGTAAATTGTTTGCTGATTGTTAATAGTGATAAATGACTGCCCTTTCTATAAAAATAATGGGCATTCCATATAAACCTATGATGTTCCATGTCTCAAAAGAATTCCAACATGTCCTATGCATTTAAATTTATTGCCAAGAATATATTTTTACTGCTATTTTTTCTGTCAAGATCAATATGACATTGTGAATTATTTTATCTTTATTAATGTTAATAATATTTCTGGCTTTGTCTTGACTGTCTTACTATATACATATCTGCCACAACATTAAAACCAAGTGATAGTTTTTTGCAGTTTATCCGAGGGCTAACCATTGCTTGCTGACATCTTTACTGTAGTTAGTACTGAGTTTTATTCAAGGCATGATTATTGCTTGTTGACAACTTTACCCAATACCCCACCCTGACAACTTGAAATATAGTTTGCTTTGACAATTTTTGGCAGTCTCTATGGAGACAGATTCATGGTCTAGTGGTAAGGGAGTTGCCCCTGTGATCAGAAGTTTGTGGGTTCGAAACCCAGGACAGCTGGGGCACCACCCAGGCTCCCTTGAGGATAGTACTGTCCCCACACATGGCTCCCTGGACACTGCATCATTGTCTGACCACATGATGTGGTGTGTTCATATGTGACAAATATCTCTCTGGAATTCTGAATGATTTGTTTTGTTTATTACTTTGAGAGGCTCACACCTTTTCCTGGATGAGTTTCCTTTCTGCTCTTCCTTTGCTTGGATTTTTTTTTCCCTATTCGTAGTCAAGTAAGTCTCACTTGCTTAGTGACAAAAAAAGAATGACGTTTTAGAGGGGACATAATGATGAGCGATAAAAATGACTCAGTGGGGGAGAGAAAGGTGTCAGTCTCTTGTAATAAGTGATTTACTCTGGAGATCAACGGAGGAGGGGAGGGAAATCTTGTCTCCATCACGGAGAAGCCATAACTCTCATTGACAAGCACAGCTGCTGATATTGATGTCTAGTCGAAAGGACTAGAACTGAGCTGATAAGCAGAGATATTTATGTATATTTACAGTAAACCCCCACTTTAAAGCAGATCAACAGTCAAGGTTTCAGACCAACACAGATTTTTCTGAAAACCGAACTAATAATTGTTCACAGACACCCTCGCACTATTGCAGGAACGGTAGATATCCTCCGCATTTTTTTTTTACATTTGTAAAATCTGCCAAGCCCAAACATAAACCCTGCATCAGGACGAGGGGGCGTGGCAGATTAGGTGGATTTTTGGGGGCCATTATATATATTTTCATATATTTAAGTGCTTAATTATTAAAAATAATATAATTTACAAATTTTGTATCATAAATATTAATGTAAATGCAGTCATTTCCATTAAAAAATAACTATACATTTTTTGGTACTTTGGAGAGAAACGCAAAGAAAGCGCATCTTGGGCTAGTGGAATGCTGCTGTACTCAGAATGTAGCCAATCCATGAACACTATTAATTCTCCTTTTTCCCCCCTGGAGCATCATGAGTGTTCTCATGTTTTGTCGCTTTATTCTTCTTAAAGCCCTGTATTTTTGGTGCTGTCTTTGCATTTTCTTTAAAGGTAATGTTTTAAGCTTTAAAATGAATCACAATGAAATGAAAGAGTTTTGGGGGCATATATCAGGTCACATTTAAGGTTTTCTTTATAAAAAATTGTGAAATTCACTATAAACATTGTGGTATTTTTAGGCTTTTTTTTTTTTTTACCACATCACAACAATGCATTTTTTCATTTTAAGCAGATGCTCTTGGAACGTTACCCCCACGAATGTACTGTATATCAATATACTTCACATAAATTATACTTTTACTGTATAAAGTTATTTGTATATGTTTAGTAATTAATTTACTACATGCTATGTGCACAAAGGTATTTATACCTGACCATTACACCAACGGGGACTCAAATGCATTTTCACTGTTATTTGAAGACTTTTCACAAGATTTTGGAGTTTCTGTGGGAATTTGTGCCCATTCATTCTGTGTAGCATTCATGAGGTAAGGCACAGATGTTGGACAAATATTCCTGGCTCATGATCTCTATTCCAAAAGTATGACACACTAAGGGCTCTGAGGCAGCCTTTCATTTTCCACATCAGACTCAGCCAGCCATGTCTTAATGGAGCTCGCTTTGTGCACAGGGGCACAGTCATACTGGAACAGAAAAGGGTCTTCCCCAAACTGGGGCGACAATGTTACAGTACTGTGCAAAATTTTACGCACTACAGAAAAGGTGGTTTCTACTGGGCAATAGTATAAAGCTACACTATTACAACAAATGCAAATAATATATACAGAAATTAGTGGTTGTATCCATGACAAAGTGTTTGCATAACCATTTCCAGACCTTTCCTTTTGGGAAGCTAGTATTACTTGTAGATCCCATGAATTACCTGGACTGGCTCAAATATTTCATTATGTTATATTACCATAAATTCCGGACTGTAGAGCGCACCTGATTAACAGCTGCATGCTCTAACTTTAGAAAGAAAATACATTTTGTGCTTGTACAAGCTGCATAGGATTTTGTTTACTTTTAAATGTTAACATAAACAAATACATATTGCACATGGTTATATTTTTTTAACAGTGTCTGTAACACGGCTCCCTTTAAATATACGTAGGTATCAGTAACACACACATTATGTTGCTTCGGCTTTTTTTACTGAACAGTGCAGGAACCACATTCCATCTCCTAACGACTGGTAAATATATATCCCGTATATATACTGTGGCCTACCAGGAAAAGTCTTTAATCGGCATCTTCATCTTCCTCATCTTCGTCATGGGCGGGCCTTAGGGGGCTGTGCCCCGCCTCTGACTCACTCGGCCCCGCCCTGGGAATACGAGCCTCCGGGATTGGTCCGGGAGTTTGAGCCTAAACACTCGTCACAGATCCAGGCGAGATGCGCATAAAACATATCGACCTGAAACGAGCCCATAAAATGTGTGCCTCCCCAAAGGTCCGTCCGTAATTCTGTGTCTGTGTCTGGTTACGAGGCAAAATATTTTTGGCATAGTGAAGAAAAAAAAAAGCCACATTTTTATTGGCCACAGGATTCCAAATTTGGGAAAAAAGTAGCGGCTTATAGTCCGGAATTTACGGTAGGTGTGTTGCTTTTGGAATGATACAAATCAAAGCATTGACTGGAGACAAAGAGCAGAAATCTGGAACCAAACCTGTGTTGTTCAACTAATTAGAAAAGAGTTCATTTTTATTGCTTTCTTGTTTGTTTGCATTTAATTACGTTTTTGCTGGCAGAAAGAAACCGAACTGCTGATACAAATAAGAATTTGTACAGGTGCTTAAGGCGCCTTCAGACTATTTGTATAGCCATCTAAGACTTTTGCACGGTACTTTACAAGCATGCAATTGTCACAATGTCTTGGTATGCTGAAGCAATAAGATTGTCCTTGACTGGAAGTAAGAGGTCTAGCCCAAAGAATGAAGCATGTCTAAATATTTTTGTCCTTATACAGTATATACGATGGTGACTTTGTGCTTTGCCAAAGATTGCATTTGCATGGATAGATAACTACACAGTTTTAGTCTTGGTTCTCCACTCATTGACAGTTTTTGGAAATTACTGACCAAAGCACGAGATCAGAGGGATACAGCGATTGTAGATGAGCGCTTAACTGCTATTTGTGAACCGTTCAAAGGCTCAACAAACAGGCCATTATCTGGCAATGCTTCCATTATCTGGATTTTTCCTAAGCTGTAGTCTTAATGTACCTGTAGATCTCGATCCATTAGACCAGTGGTCCCCAACCCCCGGGCCGCGGGCCCGTGGATCGATTTGATACCGGGCTACGCAGAAAAAAATATTTATTATCTGAATCTGAACAATCTTCAATTTAATAATATTTTGTTTTGAAAAATGACCGGATTCTCTCGGTTATATCTCGATCACTAGAGCACCAAAATGTAACCCACAAACTAGCAAAATGAGTAAAAAACTGATGTCTTTGGAAAGTTTCTTTTCAAAAGGGAAAAGGCCCTGTAAAGAGACAGAAAAAGAGCCTGCAACTTTTAAGAAAAAGAAAGCTTTTAACAGACAATACAAGGTGTTCTATTTGAAATATGGATTTATCACGACAGGTGACTCCTACAGACCAAGCCCGCTCTGCATAATATGTGGTGACTGACTCTCTAATGAGGCAATGAATACTGCTTCTCCACTTGGAGACTAAGCATCCTAGATTAAAAGACAGGCCTCTGGTGTATATTAAAATAAATTTTGAAAGCACCCCCTCACCCACCCCGTTCCCGCGGTGATAAAAATGTTGGGGACCACTGCATTAGGCAACCAGATCAGTCAAATGTATGGTAAATGGATGTTTTTAGTCAGGTATTTTGTTTGCGACAAAACCAACGTTGGAGAAAGATCTTGTAATATGGAACACCCTTTCTCTGATCACTCATATAGTGTCCAATCAACAACAGCTTCAAGATTCCTGATTCAATTCAAGTCAGATCAGTTTTATTTACACAGCTGATGTTGTCACAAAGCATCTTAATAGAATCCAGGTCTGAGATCCTAGTGCACCAAACGTGACAGAGATGAGGAAAGCTCACTAAAGCGGGAGAAGAATCTTAATAAGGAGACTCATCCACATCTGGTTGGCCCAGAGAGAAAGAGAGAAAGAGTATCTAGGTAAATTAACAATAGAAGAGTCGGTCAGTTGTGGTAGATTTTGGTTTTTGAGTCTGAGCGAGGTGTAGGCTGAGATTCCACAGTTGCAGGATCTCAAAAGCTTTTAAATCACAGTTGCCTTTGTGTGGAGTGGGAACAAGTGGGAGGTCCAGAGAAGCTAAACCAGTTCAGGACACTTGGGCAAGGAACCCAGCGATAACAGATCAGGAATGAATGTGGAGCCCAACTGATGATCAGTGGCTTCCCACCAAGAAGATGGTCCAAAAATTATGGGAGACATAACGAAAACAGACTTTGACATAGCAGCCTATGGCAAGCTGTTTTAACATTTAATAGCCAGATTTGATATGTACCTTATATTTCCGTAATTCAAATCTTCCCAGTAAAAATAGACATTACAGATATCCAAAATTACATATTTTCCTATCTAAAATGAACAGTTTCCCCATTTGTGTCTATTGGGTTTTCACCTGTAGATCTCCTAAACATCCTTCTTCCTTACTACAATGAACAGATATTACAGATATCTGAAATACAGTTCTGACTAGGAGAAACTTTCATTTCAGATATCTTCAAAACTGATTTTACTGGTCATAAATCTTATTACGGATATCGAAAACATAAAAAGACTCTTTAGATATCTAGAATGTAATTATGACTCGAAACAACTGTACTGAAGATAGATGAAATGAAAGTTTCTCCTTGTAAAAACTGTATATCAGAGATCTGTCAATTTCATTGCAGATGGGAAGAATGTCATTTTGGAGATCTACAAGTAAAATTCCAATAGACTCTATTGGGGAAAGTGACGTCATTTGTACTAGGAAGAATGAGGCTTGAGATGTCTGTAATGTTCATTGTAGCTTTTTTTTTTACTAGGAAGTTATATTTTTATAAGAACTGAATTACGGATATTTGACCTACATATCCAGTCTGGCTATCACAGGTTAAAATGGCCTGCCATAGCAGCCTAGCTAGAGAGGGGTGTGAAAGGCATGCGAGCATCCTTAGACATTGCAGACCCCCCACTCCACCATCGCAAACCTGACTGAATGTGAGGAGTGGCAGACAACAGCACCAGCATCCCAGTTTACTGGAATCCTCTGTGTCCACTACCTCCCAGCTCTACACCCTTCATCTAATGGGACATCATTATGAAAACCTGACTAAACAAGTAGGTTTTATGTCTAAAAATTGTGTTTCGGAAGGTTATTCCAGAGCTAGGGGGCTTCACATGACACGTTATTATTGTCCCGATTACAGAAAAACAGGTGTAGTGTGGACAATACAGCAACCTGACCAGTTTGAAAGTGTGTCCAAGGCCTAACAGGTCTAACTCACATGCACATCCTCTCCCTTGCACTCCTTGTAGCCATTCATCACCATAATCCCATATGTGTGTAATGCAGGTATATTATAGGATAAAAGGTTAAAGGGGCAATGAGTTGATGTAGAGGTCAGCTCTTTTTAAACAAGCACATGTATGGACATCAGTTTAACACATTCAGGATAATCCCTCTGCTGCAGACGTGAGGAGCCTGTTTGAACATTCATGCACGAGGCCTCCAGCCACACTTCATTTGCTCTCTCACTTCATGAGTCAAATGTCTCTGAAACGTGTATTTTAAGCCACACTGGGTGGTAAAGGCAGGGAATTCTTCTGAGCATTGTGGAGGGTTTCTTCAGATTCGGTTTCAAGAGGAATATCTGGCCGGCGTCTACATTTAACACACAGTTTCAGAATTTTAAACCCAAAGAAATCATGTAAAGAATGATATTTGTTAGTCATTTTCATTATGATCAAAGCAGAGTGAGATCTTACAAACAGAAATATGAATATTGGCGAAGAAATTAGAATCAAAAGCCTCTTTTCACACAAACTTTCCACCAATGAGCTACGAGTGAAATTAGTCAGATAAAATGGCTTCAGCCATCACCCGCCGTACCTGGTAATTAAACGTAATTACTGACCCTTGGTAAAGATGAATAAAAAAGGCCAACGATTAATTTGATCTCAGTAACTGGAAGAGGTAAATATTCATATAATTATTAACTTTTTTTTCACAATCCACAAATCAAAGTTATTTCAAGCCCCAGCAACAAAAAAGTAGAATAAACGTAAAGGTAGCAATTTATTTTATTGATGAAAACATCATTTGTATTTCATTTCTTTTCTCTTACAGCTATCTGTCTGCTATGACTTTCTGGCAGACCCTTTTCGAAAAAAAAGTGTTGAAGTGCATTTTTGGGATTTGAGGTATTTTTTTTTGTAATGTGTAATGGAATAAAAGCAGATGTAAAGCAAAATGAAAGCTGCTTAACTGTCGTATCTGTGTTGAAATCATCAGTCCAGTGGAGAGATGGAATTATTTGAATGGAAATGAGTTCCCATTGGTTGTTCTTGGAAGCTTCTATTCAGTTTAAAGGACAAATTTGTAATTTGTTCTGAATAACCTTAACATTGCGGTTTTCTTCACAGTTTGGATCAAAGACCCAATTAGTGCTTGTTTAGCTTGTTTAGTTGCGTCTTTTAGCTCATGAATAGACTAGTGGTCAGTATTGGTTGACAGCCGAGAGATTCCCAGAGGCTGAATGATGTATTTGTTAATGATGAATTTAAACATAAGAACTATATCAAATCACCCTATTGATGAGACTGAAGCATCTAAAACTGCTCTACAGAACATTACACAACAAGGAACTAAATATTTGGTCCTTTTACAGGAAGAGGTTTGTCAAGAATCTAATTTACAGCCAAGACATGAAGTTTGCTTCTTTGTTATTGCACTGGAGCTACAAGGGAAACGTAGCTTAAACGTAAAGCATGTTTTTTCCATTTAGCATCATGCAACAGTCAAAATATTTGATCCTTATGATCCTAAGTTCAGTCCCTGACGATCACAAAGCTTTCAATTACTGGTAGTGCAAGAGAACATAGTTGGCTTCCCTCTATCTGGGTGGCTATATAGGATCTCCCCACCACTCATAGTCTGTGTAGAGGTCTGAATTAATTGCCATCCTCAAACATTCCAATAATATTATATTGAAAAGAACTCCTTGCAGGATGTACACTATTGAACAAAAGTATTGGGACATGTGGCCATCACATCAACATGGACTTTAAATGACATTCAAACGCATAAACTTTAATATGACTTTGCATCTTTAAATCAGAAGGAAAAATGCATTAAGATTTTGTTTTGACTTTCGAATGTTCTGAAACCTGCAGGGAGATAATCCACATTACACTCCAGTTTCAAGCTTTTGGGCTTCCGTGATGAATCCCCTGGCTTTGAACGAGTATTGAACCATCCAGGTTGAAGCTATTATGCTGGGGAAGAATCACAGCCCCTCCTTTACCATTGGGAAGGCTATTACAGAGACGGTGGAGGCTTTGTACGATGGCAGGCGAAAGCATGATCTCCTTGTTTGCGCTGACATGTCAGTGGCAGCGGCTTTTTGAGTCTGCACGGTGCACATATGGAGCGTTCAAAGGTCTGTGTGATGTCCCTGGAACTTCTGTTGAGCTTCCCACAAAGACGACACACAAACATATACACACACACACTTTCTTTCTCTATCTCTCTCTCTCATACACACACACACAGGGCGCAGTCAGAGCCTTTAAACATCGTCGAGCTTCATACTGTGATCTGTGCTAGTTAGCCTGTGTGATGTTATTTATGGATGGCGCCAGGTGAGGACCGAACAGGATGTCACTGGCACGTATTGTCAAGATTCAGAAGCTACTGTGTGGGAGAGGGTATGTCAAATAAGCCACATCAGCATATATGCACATCTCTACACTCCTTTTACAGGAGAAGATTTGTCAGGAATCTAATTATACACCATTTCTCCTTATAGCAAACATCAAACCTCAGCCAAGCCAAGTTTTCTTCTTTGGTTTTGCACTGGAGCTACAACGGAAAAGTTGAAATATGGTTATTCTATTTAGCATCATGCAAATGGTCTAAATATTTGGTCCTTGTGATCCTAAGTTCAGCCCCTTTTGATGCCAAAGTCAGCAATTACTGGTAGTGCAAGATAACATAATTGTCCTCCCTCTATTTGGGTGGGTATAATGGATTTCACCACCACTCATAATCAGTGAAGAGGTCTGAATTAGTTCTCCTCAAACTGTGTCCACAAAGAAGCGCAGCATTGCCCTAAATGTCTTGGTATGCTGAAAATTGCCCTTTACTGGAAGTAAGCCCAGTAGACCAAACCCTGAAAAACAGGTGTATTCTCATATTTAAATCCATGTATTGTATATTCTAGCCTTCACCTTCCCTACTTTGTAACAGTGTATGACAGAGTGAGACTCATTATTCAGATGTTCTTATCCACAGAGACAGCTGAATACAATTATACATGTAGGAGACTGTAGCTTTAGGAGACTTGCCCTTGGTGTAGCGTGCTTGTACCGCCAAGGGTTTGTGCCACAGTCTGCTATGTGGTGTTCCCCACTATGCTATTCAGACCACACCTATCATCCACTATCCCAACCTGGCATCAGAGACCCCCTTTTTAACTCAGCAAGAAAAAGTGCATTATAATTTTGTTATATCTTTGACTTAAGAAGGTTCTGAAACATGCTGGGTAGTAAAAACATCATTCCACCATTACTATAGTGACCACAAATGGTCCTGTGAGCAAATCTGGCTTTGAAATGAACCTGGTTTGAGCAACTGCTTCATTGCCGGTTGTTCTTTGTATACTCGTGTCAGACTGATGTAAATCATGTGTGATTGCAACTTCCTCCCACGATCTTTCTCACACATAGCCCACATTGTTTCATTAACTCTCTCCATCTTAAATACACACACACACAACCAAAACAGGAGTGAAGTGTGGGTTGGAATATATGGGGTGGAGGACCCTTTCGTCTCTTCCCTCGGTGGTGTTTTGATTAAACGTCTGTTGAGTGCGGTTAGCGTGTTCTTGGCTTACACTACATGCTAACAATTTCTCAAATTGAAGCATTAGACAAAGGTGATACTGATCCCAGTCGCTATATCTGGCTAATGTTAACCATTGCTAATCGCTCATTTAACATTAAGAAAATAAGGCACAACACACTCTAAGGTGATTAAAGTCTTGGAATATTCAGTGAGAGTCTCAGCTATCGCTATAAGCTCTAGCTAAATTGGGCAGGGGCTCTGAGACGGTTGTAAAATAGGTAAATTGTAAAACCCCCTGTCCAGACAGAAATAAGATACCAGTTTGATATGACAACCACCCTCCTCATCTGTCAGACAATGGAATAATTCAACACCAGCATATTATGAACCAGTCAAACCGTAAAATTAAAATCACCTGCCTAATATTGTGTAGGTTTCTCTCTTTCTGCCAAAATAGCTCTGACCCATCAAGGTCCCATCACTAAAAGGCCTCTGAAAATATCAGCACCAAAATGTAAGCAGCAGAAGTCCTGTAAGTTGTGGGGTGGGGCATCCATGGACTGGACTACTTTGTACAGCTCTAAGATCCAGGGAACTTGAAGGCCAAGTAATCAGCTTAAACTCTTTGTCATGTTCCTCAAAGCATTCCTGAACAGTGTTTGTATTGAAGGAGGGCACATTATCCTGCTGAAGGAGCACACTACCACTCGAGAACACCCTCACCATGAAGGGGGGTACTTGATCTGCAACAATGCTTAGGTAGCCAGTCCATGTGAAAGTAACATGCACAAGAATGGCAGAAGGTTTCCCAGCAGAACATTGCCCAGAGCATCACACTGCTTCCACTCAAGCCACCGTGTTGCCATCTGATCTTCAGGTACGTGATGCTGATTCACCTGGATATCCACATGGTTCATTAGACCATTATTCCATTCGTGGTGCAGTTCTGAATTAAACATGGCAATGTACTGTGGTTTCTGCTCAAACAGAGCCAACAGACCTCTTCTGTGGGATAGGCCAAGAGTTAGTAAGCCTTAGGCGCCCTTGACCCTGGAATCAGTCCAGTGGTTATTATATCATGAAGATATTTTGGTAGGCATTGACCTCTACATACCAGAAACACCCGCAAGGCCTTCTTTTTTAGATTATCTGATCCAATCATCTGTTCATCGCAATTTGAACCATAACAAATTGGTGAAAATACCATTATTTCCTGCTTCCATCATGTTTGGCTTCCTAAGTAGCTCAGCTAAAAAAACATACCATCGTAACTTTATTTCTAATGCACAAATTGGTGATGTATAGGTGTTAGTGACTTTATCTTCATCTAAAAAATAAAGCATTTATGGCTGCAAGTGTAACCAAGGACAAAGCAGACCTTTGAGTACCTTAAGGTCCTGTTGGCAGCGTTCTAGGGAAGGTGCCAAAAACCAGATAACTGGACATATGGGTACTGAACCGCATGTCAATGGACAAAGAACAGTACCAGTTTTTCTTACGGTAATAGTACTACTGCTTTGTGAAGTGGAAAAACATTATTTAATAATGGTCCATTGAAATATTAACTGCTTAGAATTTAAGATGTGTGATGAAATTGAATAAATAGGACATTTTTAAAACAAGATTGAAGAATCTACTCAAATTAATTATTTTATGAGCATTAATGTCACTGGTACAACTGATCACACTAATTATTGTCATGTTGGTGCGAGCAAGATGGACACAACTGTGGGAGGAACTTCAGGGACAATAAATGTTTAATCGAACCTTAGAACCAAGAGTGAGCTCTGTGACCTCTGGATGAAGTCCAAAAACGAACTAAGATGTTTTAAACAAGTTACCAAAGTCCTTCCACTCTTTGCTGGGCAAGGATTTAAGGGTCACACTCAGCTGTATAGCTGAGTCGGTCTCGATGCGTTTAGACGGTCTCATACCGAGGCCAGTAGATAAGGCTCTGCATTCCGCAGCAGCCTCAGAGGGATTCGCCAGCTGACGGGCCAGGAAACGCAACCAGTCATGTCTGTGGAGACAGAGGACAGACACAGAGAAAGGGAGACAATCATTGTCTACTGCAATAGCCTTAGGAAGCCTTCGTTTCAGCTTCAGATCCCATTTGCTCGGTCCATGTTGCATCTGCTAAATGTTGCATGAGATGTGGAGGAAGGAGAATGCTGGACAAGAGACAAAGTCCATGCTCACCCTAGACTTGATCTCAGATTCACAGAGGAGTGAGGGAGGATTGGTGATGATCTAGCTCTCTGGATCTCATGACTTGTCTATTATGACACAAAGGGGGTCAACACGAACAACGAATGGGAAGACAGAACCAATGAAACTTACACAAGTCAGGTGAGCCCATTAGCTAGTGCCTAGCAAAATAGCTGACAAACGAACAGGAAACTAAGCAGAGATGTCTGGACACCCTGGCATTGGGCTCAGACACAACAAACCATGATGTCACAAAGATGAGACAAGATGTGTGTATACTTAGAACTCTGTTGATCTGGGCTGCTACGAGCATAGTCGAGGCGGCTTAAATGTGACAGTACTGGCCTCTGAAGTGGGGTGAGGAGAAACCACCACTTTACACGGAGTCTGGGTACCCCGGTCACCTGGAAGGGCGAGGATGGTGAGAATCCTCTCTTAGCTCTCGACTGAGCACCTCTCCAGACAAGACCCATCTCTGCTCCTCAGGACCTTATCCCTCCCAGTCCACCAGGAACTCCAGGTACCCCCACTTCCTCCGTGAGTCCAGGAGCTGAAGCACCCGGTAAGTGGGGGACCCCTCAACCTAGACAGCCGCTGGGATAGTACCTCCCCTTCATCTAGCGGACCTGGGACAACTGGCCTGCATTTGTGGGAATAACATCAACTTATAAGACACAGGGTTAACCTGACAAAGCAGGGTAAAAGTTCACGAGAAGGTAAATCTAAACTGAGGTCCTGAGTGGAGAGCCAAATCAGATCACCTCCGTGGAAATCCGGCGCCTCTCTCCATCACCGGTTGGTCTGTTTTTTGAACTGGTTAACCATGTGAACCCCTTCCCACACCCGTCCCACTCTCCTGTACTATCAGTCCACTTGTGTAATATCAGATGGCTCAGCATTCCAAGGCTTTCACCCTCTCAGCTTGGTAGCAATGTGTGAGGGAGGAGATCAGGTTAGAAAGTGCAATTACACATAGCTAAATTGGGAAAGAACATCTCTGGAACAGAGATTATTTAGCAGCATATGTTACCGTTACTGTAGTGGAGCCTCAGACATGCACCTGCACAAAGCCTTCCAGACCGCCTGAACTCAAATAACCCTCCTGTTGCTGACAGAGTGAGGAAGAAGCTGAAGTCAAGGTGAGAAAATATAACAGCAGAAAAAGGGCAGAGAGGTGAAGGTGCGTGTGGCGTGTGGGGGGTTGAGACTTGGTCAGCAAGGTCAATGTGTGAAAGCACAGTTAAATAATGATGCCCCCCCTCAATAACTAGCATGTCTGCTGCAGAATGAAAAGAGAACAGAAATGTATGAGAACCAACATGGGCTTTACTTGAAATGGGCTGGTTCAGTCCCGTTTCCATGGCAACAAACATATTATACACACGCTCAACAAGAACGAGTGAAGTTTTCTGATAATGAGAGCCAATTTGCTGCCGTTTGGAGGGAACGACTTTGGAAAAATGCGCACATTACCACACACACACTCACACACACACACACACACACACACACACACACACACACACTCACGCAGTATTGTGTTTCTCATTTGCTTTCCCCAAAGAGTGGTCTAGTTTGCTTTGGGATGGGTGGTCCAA
>JBBMFX010000002.1:2684726-2699342 GCA_037832545.1 Rhabdalestes septentrionalis | reverse complement strand
TGTGTGTGTGTGTGTGTGTGTGTGTGTGTGTGTGTGTGTGTGTGTGTGTGTGTGTGTGTGTGTGTGTGTGTGTGCGGGTGTGTGTTTGTGTGTATTTATTCAGAGTTCTGACTGTGTGTTTATGCACACCTGGTTACGGATATGACTTTCAGTTCTCAATCACCCTTTGCATCAACACATGCTGGGATGCCTCCTTTCCCAGCTATGTGTGTAGATGTGTGTGCTGTTGTGATGATGGAGTACAGAGAAAGAACAAGGATGTAGAGTTCGTCCAGTCTTTCATCTTTTCACACCTTTTTCTCTCCTGCTTTTTTCCGATTGCATGTTGGAAAGAGCCTGAGTGGAAGCTTTTACCAGAGGTGCAGCAGACAAGAACTGAGGAGCAGAATACCATACTGTGCAAAAAGCTTAAGCAACCCCTCATTTCTTCATAAGAGACAGAATTCCCAGTATTTTTTAACGAAGTCCTGAAAACCAGTTCTCCAGGTTTCCTGAAGGTCTTTCAGAGACTCTCATTTTCAACCTCAACAGTTTCAGAGGAATGTTTTTCCCTTGAAGTCCTGAACCAGTGAAGAACCAGGAGCAGATGAATCCAGATGATCAGGCAGTGATCAGTATACTGGTGGTGCTGAATGCTGAGTGGCTGGAACTCCATCATCTAGACTCCTTTTTTTTAGGAACTTTGCAGTCTGTCACAGTAAAACATTTGCTCCCATTTCTTCATTTAATCACTCAGTATGACAAAGATGACACAGTATGGCATAAAATAGTATTGGCATATCTAGTCCATGTGGAAGTGGGTTGAGTTGAGCCGTAAACTGAAAATGAAAGTTACTGTTAATCAAACCTCTCATTGATATATTTAAGGTCAGAATAATTGAGTTACTTAAAAAACAATTAGCAATATTTTGAACACAGCTCAGTGTCTGATTGGAAGCCACTGTAATGACCTGAGACTGCAGTAATGTGCTCACTTTTTCTTTATAGAACTCTTACAGCAGCATTTTCAGTATGCTGTAGTTGATTAATGGAGCTTTTGTGCAGGTAAACTAGAAAAGAACACTGCAGTAGTCAAACCTGCGGGATACAATAGCATGAGTTGATGAGTTTCTTCATTTGACACAAAATCTGTAAAATCTTGAGATGCCAGTAGGCCGACTATGTTGTAGATTTAAGTTGATCACTGAATCTAAGATCCCATCCATGTTTAGTTTTTTTTTTTTTTTCATTTACACATAACCAGTCATGCGCGTGAAGGAGCCTATCCTAGTGCCCATAGACTGAGTTGGAGGAACATCTTGGACAGGTTCCCAGTCAAATCTGTGATGAAATGACTGTAAAAATACATTATAGACATATGGTGTCCATCAATAAAAAGGGAATTTCTCAAGGTGTAAAATAGCTAAAAGTTAAACAATGACCATTTAGTCAAATGTAAAAGGCTGGATTCTCCAGTTCAAATGACATATTTTTGTGTAAATAAATGCACACCCTCAATGGAGAACACCAAATTACTGTTTATTTATTTAATGTAACTCATTGGAAAAATGTCGCATGAGCAAAAGCTAGGAACGTTTTATACTTGATATTCATTTTTCCCAGAATTTTTAAAAATACATAAACATATTTGTGCATAGAATTGGAAAATGTAAAGCACATTTGATATTTTCAATTAGCAAAACGTATAGTTAACCGGAGGGGTTCAAATCTTTGTACTGTATTAAATGTAAATATATATTTTTTTTTTTGGTAAATATAATGCATGTTTAATATCCAATATAAATGTAATATGATTGTTTTTATGGGTAGTATTAAGAATCACCACCAATTCCTTTTAAACTACTTTCCAATAAGTGTCAGGAACATTTGTATCAGCAAATGTCTCTGCAGTATATTATATTGTATGGGGCTCCTAATGATGGATTGTGTGTTAAGTCTGAATGGGAAAACATCACGATGTATAAATTCCCATCTCCAATTACATAGCCTCATCAGCCCCATCCCCCTATTCCCCCTCACATTCCCTTCATTCCTGGAGTAAGTGTGCTCCCTAGTGTCTCTTTTGTTAGGGGAAAAAGAGGAGATGGGAAGAAGAGGGATGTGCAGCCAAACACACCCATGTCGAGGAACACAGAGATGTAAAGTATGCATGATTTTAGGATCTGCATGCTGTCGAGAATTAATTAAATAAACTACAACGATACATCTATACACACATGTATACACAAATTCCTGCATACACACACACACACACACACACACACACACACACTCTCTCTCTCTCTCTAGCCTTGAAATCAAGGTAACTATCTAGTCGAACTTGTTGCTGTTGTTGACACACTGTACAAAGGAACTCATTAAACAGTTATAAACACTGTACATTGGCATAATGAGCCTTAATCTAAAGTGATAAACATTTGCTCCATTCATAGCACTGTTATGAAGCATCAGCCAGACTTTGTGACATTTGCATGAGCACTGACGGATGTTTATATAAAGCTGTTCTTGAATGTTTAGGAATGACAGTACTCACCATTACTGGTTCCCATTACTGTTCATTTTCAAGACATATGTTGCAATGTTTGATGTTATGACTTCAGATGTGACACAATCGGTTATGACACCACATGTTTTACTATTGATCAGTAATGATTGCCCTCAGTTGCAATGGCACTGTTATCTTAATGAACATAATCTGCAATGACAGTTTAAGACAGCTTGCAAGTCATGTTCATGTTTAGTTATTATGAATGAAGGTCCAAATGAATGAATGTTTAAGTATCAAAAATAAATGTCCTGTGGGCTGTGGTGGTACTTTTGTACTCTTACTCCAGTGAAAATACGATACCATGATTCATGATGTTTTTAAAAGACCCCATCTCATGAGTTCCATGATTTGGCAATTACACTTCCTAATAATGTTATAATTGGAATTTTTGTTGGTTTCAGTTTATGTCT
Source organism: Rhabdalestes septentrionalis (assembly GCA_037832545.1). NCBI lineage: Eukaryota > Metazoa > Chordata > Actinopteri > Characiformes > Alestidae > Rhabdalestes > Rhabdalestes septentrionalis. Next base: position 2,696,384 of record JBBMFX010000002.1, on the reverse strand, counting down.
TAATAAAACATGCAATCACTGACCAACTGTGCATACATCAGCTGTTTCATACGCTGTTAGAGTCTTTTGATGCTCTTCATCCTCTTAAGATTCTACAGCTGCTCTTCATAAGCCTTCACTCATGGTGGCTTTTTTGACACCTGTCCTACTTCTATTCCCGATATTTTACTTTACTAATATTTTCTTACACTTTGCTTAACACTCACTCTTCCAAAACAGAGGTAGATGTTTCTGAGATATCTGATTCTAGCAAATAAACTTTAGTATAGTAAATAAAAACAAGCCTTTAAATTATGAAAAGTTCTATTAATTTTATGGACCACTGTAATTGGTCTTCATACTAGCACATCTCATTAATCCAAACAGACTAGCTTCCAAAAGTGTTTTTTCTAAAGAACCCTGTTTGGAGGCCTCATTTTCTTCAGCTTTGGAAGACTGAGGGACTGGGTCTTGACAATAATAGAAATGGATGAGGAGGTTAGGAGAGGATTAATAAAAGGCTGATGATTTACAGAAAGATTTACAGAAGCAAAACTGAATTGTGTGTAGTTAATATTTTGTGCCTTATGAGATTCAAATATATTTAAGCAGAACACTACAGCAAAGTAATTGAATCTATCTAACTATCTACCTATTTACTGATTTATGGATTTATGTAGATTGATTACAAATATCAGCATCCATGTACCGCAGGCATTAAAACCTATATATATATTATTTTTTATATATGTTTTTATCATATCAGTATGTTAGCATTTGACATGTTGGCCCAACATTCTTTGCATACCATTGCTTGTTCAGAATATTATGAACCTTCAAATGTGTTAAATATAAATAGATGCAATAACATGATGTCTACAATAATAATAAACCTATTTTAATTTGAGAAACGTGTTGAAATGTTGTGTAATGTGTTTGCTTGAATAAATAACAATACTTTAGCTAGTCCTGATAGCTAGCATGCTAACATCCTATCAGTTTGCTGTCACTTACATTAGTGCTGCTAGCTTACTATCTACTATGACCAGTATGTTCTGGACGTTAGAAACATTACAGAGACATAAACATTGTATTAGTTTCACTTGTGAATGCATATAAATATTGAGTGGCATTTAACTAAATCACCATTGTATTTTCAACACAGGCTAAGCAACTAGGCTCATCATAGCTTAGCTTATGTGTAATTTCTCTATTTCTCACTTATTTCTTCCTTCATCTTTACGAAATGATGGTCATTTTGAGTCCTTCTCTCCTCCGGTTACAGCCCTGCTAATTTAATTTTGACCTTTCCATAAATTCACACTTATTTCCTGGCGCTAGCGATGGGGGAATTTTTTTTTAAATAGTTTCAATTGAAAGTTTAAAGGTTGTAATTGAGAGAATGCCGGAAGGAGAAGAGAGCAAAATTAGATGATATTCATTTTTATGCCACCCTCCCCCTTCCTGTGAGAACTGACATTTTCAGCAGGTGTGAAGACATTTTGCTGATCTGAAACTGTAGGAAAATAAAGAAGACAGTTCTTTCCTTTTACTGTCTAGCTGGAACATTGTGACCCACCTTAACAAGTTTCAGAGAACTGGTCATGACCTGATTATTTTTTTGTTTTTGTTTTGCTTAGTTCTTGGTTATTCTTGATATTTTTTACCTTTGCTCCAGAGAAAGCCAGGAAAGGAGTTGCAGATTGAGAGATTCGTCTTTTTGATCCCTCAGTTTTCCTCTCCAAGTCCCACATTCCCAACTCACATAGTAATTTGAGAAACCGGCCCCCAGGGTGCTTCTTCATCCAGACCTCTCTGTGCTCCCTGCCTTCCCTCTTTTCATTCAGTGCGTGCTGATTTACTTGACAGTGTTTAACCACTTTTGCAACCTTTAGGGATCCATTTACATTGTTTGGATCTGAAATTAAACTGGAAAGGTCCAATTTAGAATGGAAACACATTCACTTTGCATAATTTCTGTTGGTCCATTCACCTTGCAATGTACAATGATGTAGACTGAAATTCATATATATAAAACCAAAATGGAGATACAAGAACGGTTATGAAAACAATGATATTTGTGGGAGAAAATTTGCACCTTTTCAAAACTTTCGTAACCTTTTAAGGGCTATATGAAAGCTTTACGTTTATGGCTAAAAATACTACAGATATGGTACCGAGCTTGATTTTACCAATCTTTAGGTCCTGAAGAACATAAGGTACAATGCCAGTGGCACCATTTGGAACTGAAAATGTATGGGTTACTATTCTTTTTTTCTTTCTTTCTCTTAAAAAAAACTAGACTACATAGAGGTGAATAATAAACTACATTTTCCTTACCAACACACTCAAGTACTAGTAGAAATGTTCATTTGAGAACATTCTGACACCATAGAGTTCCTACTTAAGCACACTCAATGGAGTAAAAACACATAGTCACTGCCACCCCCTCTCTTAATGGGTAAATTTGATTGCCAATTACTCCCAGACTGGATGCTCCCATAGCCCATGTTTGAAGTTGATTGCTTTCCTGTGGTCACTTTAGGAGGCCAGCAGGGACTTGTGGCTATCTCAACCCTAACGACCTGAAGGCTGACTCCCTGACCCTGAGAACATCACTCATTTGATCAGTCATCCAAAAGACAACAGATGCCACTTCCTGTCTGACATACAGCCATCCATGCACACACACATGCACACACACACACCCCTGAACCCACAGCTGTTTCTGAGGGCTAATTTAATAGACTTCCATTCTGATGGCGCGGTAACGTGATCCCGGCCGAGCCCTTGAGACAAGGCCTAATGTGATCCACGGATTGACAGAGATAACAAAAGTGCGTGTAAAAGGGCCATATTGGATTATGTGAAATCAGTAATTGGTTGGATGTATGTGCAGGAAAGACAAAGAACAGGGGGAGCCACGTTCACAAATGTAATCTGAGGCTTCGATCGGGTGATACGTGCGCTCGTGAAAAGAGAAAAACGACAGCTGACGAGAACTTGACACTCGGTCGCGTCCTCCACGCCCTTCAATGGAGAAACAAGGACAATGAGTCCAATCATAGTGTGCTTTACTCGTTTTATTTGACTCTGCCTATTTGTCTTTGTCCTCTCGTTAAAATCTGTCCCCAGAGTAACTGGTGTGCAGCACGTCCATACTGGTCATTGTAAAATTGATCAACATGTGCCATAGGAATTTACAAGTTGTACGTTCTAAGTACCATTTTTCAGTGAGTGGCTTATAATGGCATTAGGTCATGAATCATTTATTTTAATAACATATCATTTATAACACCGTATTACATAACACAATAACATACATTTACTAGCCAAAAATGTTCTACACTGTTGGTCAATGATGCTGAAGTAGTTTGTTATCCAATGAATACCCATTTATAAACCCAATTTAAACCATTCATAAGTACTTTATAAGGATAGCATCAATAAGTGCTGTAACAATCGAGAGGCGTTCATTTAAAGGTTGCCTACAATGGACGTTTATAGTACATGCACAGACTTTGAATGATGTAGTTATAAAGAAATGGTTGAATAATTTCACCACAAAATTGTATTAGATTCATTGAATTGTGGTGGAGCTATATAGTAATATCAGGATTCTTAATTAGGCCTGTGCTTTGTAAGCTTCATCACATGGGAATGAAGATTTATAACAACCTTATAAATGGATCAAATGCCCCTCATGCTACTAATCTCTGTCATTTACTACTGGCATAATCTGTTCATAAATACACAGTATTCATTTAAAAATGCATTATTCAGTGCTATATCGTCGCTCCGAAACGTCTATTTTTCAGGAAAAAGTTTTATACATGTATTTTAAATAAATTAATACTGTCATCAAAATTGGTATTAACTACTTCAACACTTTTCATTGGTTAATAATTTCTGAATTTTACAGACCCAATTGGAGACTGACAAATAGTATCAATTTATGAAATAAAGAAAAAAACACAGACCAAAAGTGGAGTTACGAGGTTTTCGCCAGACAGCCACTATATGTAATGAAACTCTTATGTAGGCAGCCTTCAAATTAAGTATAGAGCAACCAATGACATATGAGTCTGAGCGGTGCTATTTATCTAACTTTAGACTTTGGTAGTGACAAGGATGAGCACAGGCAGAAGATAGCATTAAACCATTTAATTAGATTGCATGCTAATGTGAAGAAAAGTGCTGAAAAAAGAGTGCAATAACCTCACATAAACAGGCCAGATTTGATTTTCAGTCAGAAACCACAGAATGATTTTTACCCTGTTTAATGATTTAATTCCAGGGTGACTGATTTTTTACGGATTTCTTATTGTTTCAATCTGATTTTTAACAGTTTCTATTTATTTTTTATTTTTTAAAAGCATAAGGCAAATTAATCATTTAAATTTTGAACTACTCCCTTTTTCATATTCGGAAGAGAGTGGGATAGTTACTTAGTGACTTTTAAATGACACTTTTTTGACTGCCCATTTCATTATTAAGGATAAGTGAATTGACTTCAGAAATTCCCATTTGGTACCAACTTGAGTGTAGTAATGGGTGCTGAAATGAGTGATGAGAGGCAGTCATAAAAAATGCCATTATGGTTAGAAAGATGTTATTTGTAAATTGTATGTCATTCCTAAAAAATAAATAATAATGTCCTAAATTGGATGGAGTCTCTTGGCGAGCATGTGCACACCTTCAATAAGTAGTTCATAAAAATACTTAACACTGATATTTTTTATCAGAAAGAAAGTCCACAGAAGTGTGAAGTACAGTCCAGCTCCCATTTTGTCGTGTTCCAAAGGGTGTTTATGCCATAATTGAAATTTGATATCGTGTGCTTTGTTGGATCATGTTCTGAATGTTACACTTTTTGCCCAGGTGTTTTAATTTTGGTTATTTTTTTTAAGTCAAACAAAAAACACATTTATGGATTTTTTGCATCACATACTTGTACCACAATAAATTATTAAACTGCAGTTAAATAAACCTAATTTGAGAAATGGCAATGAATTGTGCCTATAAACCAGCTTCATAAGATCTAAACAACTCTGTTTATATCCAATCCAGATGACAGCCTCGAGTATTTGACTTGGATTACATGCCTCTGAAGATAGCGGAGAAGGCCGGGGCAATGATGACAACACTGATGACATTTAGAGGAAATTGGGGGGGGGAAGAAACAGCTTTATTTTTGGACCTTTCGGACAACTGTAAACAAGACCAACTGATGATAGTAATTAAGGGTGACGATTTAAAGGCTGGATTGGCCCAACATCCATTCCCGGTGTTGACAGATGACCGAAAGCAAAGATACTGATTACCGTCTCTCATTTACCACTCGCTCACCCTCCCGCCCCTCCACACACACTCAGCCCCAAAAAGTCTACCCATAAAGGATAAATTACCCTAAAACACACTTATCCAGTCTTTTTCTTCAATTCCCCCAAGCCCAGCATCCATCCTGGAGACCAGTAGCGGAGTGAGAGTATAAAGAAAATGAGAGGAGTGAGAGGATGGAGAGTATGAAATAGGCTATTTACCCTCTAGCATTTAGCGGAGATTTGAAAAAATCTCCACATTATCAAGCATTAGGTGGCTAAAGGACCCGGAGGGAAGCATGGCTGTAGGAGAGATTTAGCTGAAGAGCTCATCAGGATCATCTGCACACACACACACATATGAACTCACTCACCAGAACTTGATTAGGATCCAGCTACAAGTTACCATAGCGGTATTATTTCACCCCTCATTTCAGCAGTCGCTTGCTGGGATGCTCTTCAAATGCATGGCTTGCGGGGCTCCTGGCAAGCATATGGAGGGAAGACTGAAGCGGACCTAAAAGAAATACATATCGGTTTCAGACTTTTTACTCACGGCTACAGGAAAAATAACACTATGTCATGAAATACTCAAACTCATGAGCGATCTATTAGACAAGCAAAATTCACCTCAAAGTGCTATGACTGATATCAGATTCATGACTCAACAGTTTGTGAAGCCATATGCGTAATGGTACTGGACAGTGATTGCCCAAAAGGAGCTATTCTGCCTTTTGATAAATACCATTAATGTACTGGGCCAACTTTCTTATAAGGTCCTGAGTTCAGTTTCCAGCTAGGGTGGTCAAAGTTCCTGTCTGGAGTTTGTATGTTCTCCCTGTGTCTGCATGTATTTCCACTGGGTTCCTACCACAGTCAAAACATGAACTGGAGATACAAATTGCCTAAATTGTGTCTTGTCTGGTGTTTCTCTGCTTGTTGCTCTATGAGCCCTAGAATTGGCTCCAGCACACCAATGCCCTGGTTAAGAATAATCAACTAAGACAACAAATGAATTATCTTTCTAGAAGCTCACGATTCAGCAGTTGCAAAATGACACAGAGTACCAAAAGTCTGGCTATTTTTGTACACAACATTAGCTTAAAAGAATGAGAACATTGTCCTATCTACTGAGAATGATAATTCCAAACAAACAGTATAACTTTGTCATAGTCTATCTAGACAACCCTTGTAGGTCTTATAAATGACTGTCAAATTAACGTATGACCACAAACTTGCCAGAGCCAAATCATTAGTGTCAAATGCTGATGTGTAGAGTCATGACAGCATCAATGATTAATGAGCACTTAATTTCAAACTGTAATATCAGTATACCTATGCTGCACAGTGACCAAAACGGGAGATATTAGCTTGTGGTCACTATCCCTCCTGAGACATAGACCTGCTGTGAGTGGCCCAGTGATTAGGGAGCTGCCCCTGGAATCAGAGGGTCATAGGGGTTAAGGTCAGTGTTAGAGTTAGAGTTAGGGCCAATTGCACAACTGAGGTACCCTTAAGCAATTATATTGCACTGCACACTGCTCCCTGGGCACCATATCACTAGTTAGCCACTGGTTCACTTGGTGAATGAGTTAAATGCTATGTTGTGCTGTGGTGTTCACACATGACGAGAATGCCCACTTTACATTAATTTCAGTCACAATCTGCAACGCCCATTCAAGCTAATGAATTTTTCTAAGGTCTCTGATTGGCTGAAGTAATGTGGAGGGGACAGTATAGATGCAGAGTTAAAGAAATCCGGAAAGTAGATCTTCAGTAGTGTCCGGTTTGGGGCAAGTGACTGTATGTGGCCACTAGAGGCCACTGGTTGAGTTGGGTTTAGGGACTTTGGGTTTGACATGGGGTGTGGCCTTATCCGTCTCAGCTGCCAGGGATGAGGCAAATATCTGTTTCAATCATTTTGAGTTTCTGTTGAGTATTTAAAGGGTTGGTGTTGAGTTGTCCTTTGTCCGTTTACCCTCGCTTTACCCCTGTTTATGTTTGGTTCTGCTTTATTTTTGTATCCTTCAGCCCTCGAGTCTGGATTTTGCTTATAGATTTAGAAATAAAGACAAAAGAAACAATGGATGTTTGCGTGTGTGCCTCCTGCATGAACAAGCCTTACCGGGACGTGACAAGGAGGAGTGTTGATAACCACAGACATTTCCTATATTTAGTCAAGCTAGCATGTACAACCAAGAGCCTGGGCTGTTCTACACTAGAGGTCTGCTACTGACCTGAGCCTGATCAGGCCCCACAAAATATCAGATCTGGAGTCATGATCAGTTGCAATCACACCAAAGATTACAGACTATAGGGATGTGTTGTGTTGGTGGAAACATCTCAATATGTATCTCACCAGCTCATTCCAGCATGGCATTTTCTTTCGACCAACCCAAGAGGTTAGCAACAAAAGAAACCCCTATAGTGTGTTTGAAAGCCAAGACTTTTTTTTTTTTTGATTGATGATGTCAGTGTGCACATAAGTGGAAGAGGAATGGAACCAGACCAGATGTGACGAACAGTAATGAATTGACCATGTATAGGGAAGGACTTGACAAATAATGGCAATATCATTGAGGAGTGTATATACTTAAAAACTAGGGCTCCAAAAAGGAGCCTCATCAGAGGGATGTCATTGAATACCCTAGAAAACCTTTGAATGGATGGTAAACTATAAAACCAGGTTAAAGCCACTTGTTTGAACGAAACGCAAAGTGGTTCTTACAGGACAGTGGTTCCACTCACCATCTGCTACATATCCAACTTCCTCAAAAGTCAAAGACTGGCTGGATAGGATATTTTAGGGTACGGTAGCATTTGGAGTAAGTTTGAATGACACTCTGTAAGAAGGGAAGATCTCTGGGAGAACCTTTTATTTTTAAAAAGAAATGGAACCAGAAATATTTGGATCAACTAACATCAGTGGACTAATTAGCAGTAGAGTATTGAGATGGTAAGCAATAACATATACTAATGCTTTTGTCGGACACCAGTGCCACAAATGCACATTTTCAGTCATGACAGATTTGTTTTCTCCCTTTTTTTACCTTTGCTTCTTTATTACTTGTAGCATTGGTTTTCCTATGTTTTACAATTTTGACCCTCCCCTATGGAAGTACATTTGAATAAAATTTTCCAGCGGGTTAGTGGCCCACATTTTAGTGCTGACAGCGGGACTGAGGGGCAGTGGCAGGCCATTCATTAATGTTGCGTGTGAAAGAGCACTCACATGTTTACAAGACGTTGACGTGATTTATTAGTGCATTGCTAGTGTCTGCTATGCGTTCGTTATCCCACCCACTCCTGTTCTCTGCTCGAGGAGCTCATTTATTACGCGTTAATGAGTTGTTGATAACGGTCCTCCGTGTACAGCATTGCTCAGCATTGCCAGAACTACATGAGGGACAGGGGGAAAAGGGAACACAGCCAACAAAAAAAGCTTAAAGCAAGATTTTTTTTAAAAAGAAAAAGAAAAAGAAAAGCATGGAAAAGTGCATTTTCCGTCAAAAAGCTCCTAACTCTAGCCTTCGTATTGGGGCGAAGAAAAATTATTTCTGCAGGGAGGTTAAAAGCTAGGTGGTGTAATGTGAATGTTATTTCATCTGCAAATGTGGAAATGTGCTGTATTAAATCAAAGGCGCAGGAAATTAGATGACAGGATGCATAAACCATCTGTCATGGTAAATAAGGCTGTAACACAATCTCGCTATCTAACACTTCCAACCCAGAGCAGCACTTGAATGCTCTTGATAAATCAAGGCATGCTCCCAGTGGACCATAAAATGGTCAGCGGAGCAAATTTCAGTCCCTCTATTGCTCTATAAAGTGATAATTAAAGGACACTTTAGGATTAAAATGAACAATTGTTGTTAATGACACAGTGGCGAAAACAGAACAGTGTTAGGGGTTGCAAGGAGTTGATTATTTCATGAACTGGCACAATCAAGGAAATGAGATTAGAACAACCCCCTCACAATTCTACACACGGCATCTCCTTTCAGCATCTACTGATGATTGTCTATTCACCCAAGGTGTTACTGTGAAGAACCCAACTGAATAGGCAAATCAACAAAGACCTTTGGTTTTGCCAAGAGGTAATGTAACAGGACATACACTGATCTTGGTTATGTTCACGATTCTTCTTAATGTTCCATCTCATCGATAGCATAGATGGTCTGGATCAATCTGAGAGGGCATCATGAGTGTTGCTGGAGAGTTAAACTCTAAATAACAGCAATGTTAAACAAGTTTAGATATACAATAAAGCAATGAACAGGGAATGATTACACATATTAGTGCTGAGAACAAATCTTTAGGTTTCTCAGTAATAGTGTTTTCCATGCTCTGGTTCTGGAGGCATATTTTTCCAGCCTTTTCCTAGCTCCTGATCCAACTAATCCTATAATCAGGGATTAAATAAGGCTGGGGCTGTCCAGTAGTCAACCTTGACTCATAAGGCTATGTACCCCCCAGTCAACAAATATGATCACACACCCCTACACTACCCAATCCACCCCCGCAGTTTCATGCCCCCAGTCTACATATACAATCCTCTTTTCCCAAATATGGTCAACAAATATGGCATACCTAAACATCATTCCAATTAAACCCCCACAGAACTGTCAGACCAAATACCAATTTACCAATAATTTAAGATGAACTCACCCACCCTGCATTATTTCCCATGGATTTTTATGAATTCATTTTCTAGAATGCAATTACACCAACGTAACACCTGGTGAAAGCATTCCAAACTTACTTTCTTGGTTACCTCTTGTCTACAGGGCATAATTCAAAAATTTTGTGGTATGTCTGATGAAACAAATATTTTATAGCATGTATTGCACATTAGAGTCAGGTCCATAAATGTTGGGACTTTGGTACAATTCAAATTTTTTGGCACTATTTTTACACAATCTCGCTACTTTTCGTCCCTTAAAATCTTTTGTATCTTTTAGTGGAAGGCACATATACAAAAAGTCCTAAACTGTTCACTTGATTGGTATAAATACCCTCAAATTAACGCTGAAAGTCTGTGGATGAAACACATCTTGTTTGTTTCATTTAAAATCCTTTGTGGTGGTGTATATAATTTAGAATTGTGTTGATGTGCCAATATTTATGGACCTGAATATATATGCATTTTCTTTCCGCCCAACACCTGACCGGAATTATTTTGGCCACAATTAATCACAATTGTTGAATCACTTTAGCGTTTGGATAAGTCAAAAAGGCCCAAACACACATCAAATAACACTGATGTGGACACATGTTCACCGTGCCTACACCATGCCAACATTGTGCTAATGATGCATGCGATACACTGCAAAGTCAAATTCTATTCAATAGACATGAATGTAGATGTGCGGATAGCCACTCATAATGCAACTGCCAGAAGTATGGCTTAGTATCCAGTAGATTTCTGACACTCCTCCATCACATCCATATAAAGACACTCAGACTCTGGTGGATTATTGTAGCACATGTACCTTTAAAATGCAATTCTTGTGAATGGGAAATAGGTTATTAAACGTACATTACCAATATTACCAACCTCACTTTACTGGATTGCATTCAATACATACATCCACAAACCCCGCAAAATATTAATATATTTTAGGGGTTATTTTCCCCAGACAGAGGCCTGAAATTATGAGTTATGAGGTACTGTACAGTTACATTGTCCTTTTCCAAGGTACAAGCAATATAATCGTATGCTCAAAGGTCCAGTTATAGTTTTAAGGTCCAGGTGGGCACCCTTAAATGGCTTTAAAAGGCACAGTACATTCGCTTTCCCAGGAACAATTATTACTGTTTTAAAAACAGCAGAAGCCTCAGAAGGGGGTGTTTGGAGTCAAAAAAAAAAGGCCAAAAAAGTAATTGCGGTGTAAAATGGTGCCATTTTTCTCTGAAGTTGTACCCTCTAGTTGAGCTAGATTAGGAACTAATGTTTATTGAGGCTTACTCCTAAATGGCAAGGAAGGTCTGCTCACCACTGGTCTAGGTTGTTTGTTCTACTAGACTAGGTGTTCCAAAACCTCAGTTTACTAAAAGGGTATAATACTGCTTCATAATAAAACCTCAGTAAAATTGGATATTTCATTCTGTGTTATCGCTTAGATTCAGATGTTCTTCAAAATTAGCTTATTAAAGTCCCCCTCCCCTTGCCATGCCTGGTCCCCCAGCCCTGTGATTGGGTATCTGATTAGGCAATGCTTGGCAAGCAAATTTGTCTTTGATTAAATAATTAATTCTCGATTGGAGATGCGCACAGCAGGTTCTCTCTCTCTCTCTCTCTCTCTCTCTCTCTCTCTCTCTCTCTCTCTCTCTCTCTCTCTCTCTCTCTCTCCCCCCC
>JBBMFX010000002.1:2605156-2615494 GCA_037832545.1 Rhabdalestes septentrionalis | reverse complement strand
CATTAGAATATTTTGACTAAGGCATTATCAACACGTCCCTGAAGCCTCTCTAGCAGAAACTTGGAGCCTCAGATCTATGGATATAAAATAATGAAATAATACATTCAAAAGACAAATAATAAAATATAAAATAAATGCTCATTTTCCCACGACAATAGATAGATAGATAGATAGATAGATAGATAGATAGATAGATAGATAGATAGATGGACTGATAGATAGACAAAAAGGTGCCATATACTGCTGCATATAGCTCTGTAAAAAGGATGTGCTGTAAAGAAGGATGTGCAAATGATGGGGAAAATGGTTGGTCAGTCTTCCTATCATTAAGAAGGAAAAGTTATTTAAAGAGGAATTCCACTTGATGTTTCAAAATGTCTGCGTAACTCAGACACTCTAAATTAGTCCTTCTGAGTGGGTCTGATATGAAATCACAATCCTCTCAGAGTTCTTTTAATTGGTCAGAAACATCAGTGGAGCTGTGCCTGATTTTTCTATGGGGACTGTTTGGCCACACAATGCTCTGCATGGCCGTCTATACATTTTTAGGCCAACACTATCATAAAACAATGTCTTAGGCATCAGGCAATATATTCATAACAATTTAATGTAACTTCACACCCGACCTCTGGTTTGTATCACCACTCCTATGAACTATTCTGATTTGAATGAATCTGCTTTTTTGTCTAACGACAACTCAACCATCTTCTGTTCTTGGCTTCTGTCTGTGTGCTGGCAAACAAATTGTTGTTTAACTAGCTGCTCACTAGAAAGCTCAGCTGACAAGGCACACATTGTTTTTGAATAATTGTTTTCAGTGATGATCTGTTATGAACAGAAGTCGGGAAGTACAAACAAACAGCTGGAAACGACACGGCCTGCTGCTGAGATCTGTCTCACGCCGAGAAATTCCCTGTTTGAGGATGAAAAATTGACCAGGGCCCTCACACCGCAAGGCCATGGCCATATGATTCATCTTCACAGTGCCAAGGAGCTCCGTCCTCTGGGAGCGTACGTGGACCATGTACGACAGGTTCCTTAGCCAACTGCAGCATTAATTTCTCTCTCTCTCTCTCTCTTTCTTTCCATTCTTAACCGTGTCTCATATTTTGTGTTAGAACTAGGAATCAACCGATATTGATTTTTTATTACCGATACCGAAACAAGTTATTTGCATGTTTATGTGCCCGATAACCGATATTCAGAAGCCATATTTATTTACTATTATACTTCTGTTTTGGACACAATTATTACAGCAACACTGAACTGAACAAACTGTTTTATTTATAATAATCACTCCCTCCTTGCATACAAATCAAAACCCCTAAAAAATACTAAAACAAAATTTAAAAAGGGCACTTTTACTAAAGTCTTAAATGGTGCATAAACGACATATCAGTCATTTATGTAACACATCTAAAGTGGTCATTAATAGTTATGTTTAATAAAGTTTACAAAATTTAGGAAGGCAAGTAAGTATACTTTACCTTTGCACGCAGTTTCCCCTCAGACGCCGTGGCGATCATGCGCATAATTCTCAAAACACCCACCAGATGGCGGTGTTTATCGGTAAACCTGATATTACAAAACTGATAACCGGTTACGGTAAAATGCTTAAATATCAGGAAAAATATTGGTAAATCGATATATCGGTCGATCTCTAGTTAGAACCTTTAAAAACAAAACACAATCCCTCAATAACATGCATGGCTTGTGCTACTCCAGCCACATGTTACATTTTCAACTTGAAACACATTGCTGTATTCGTATCGCAGTTTATTTTATGTTTATGGATGAGTTTCATCCTCCGTCTTTTGTACTTTCTCACACATCCGTGTGGGGATGGCGCATCCCGTCGGCCGGCCGTGATTTCAGTGAAGGCGCGGTGTTGTGTGAGGCTCTTGGAGGAACCGACACATCCTGGGATTGAACTCTTTATTGTTTTCTAACCTGGATGCACGGAGCCATGGTGTGAGTGGCTGTCTGCGCCATGAGGTGCCGTTGAAGGGAGAGGAGTCAGTGCGGTCTATCTTGGCCTTTTCACAACAGCCAGAGCAGGAAGCAAGAGCCAGAAAGGTCAGGCACGTCAGAGCAAATCAGCAGGCACTCCTGCAGCGGAGGACTATGAAGGGAGAGAGCGGGATGGGCAGAGAGAGGGAAAGCACTTTACTGTTCTCTGCTGGGCTTAAGGGAGAGAGCCTCCACCTCTCTGAGCTGTCTCCTCTATTGGGGCTCTGGAGAGCAGCATGTTAATATGAGAGTGAGGGAGATGCATGATTTACTACGGACCAGGCTGGTGGCGAAGGAAAGACTCATATTTAAATCACGTGCTTCTACTTTGTTCTATAGAATGACTCTCGATCAGTATGGATATATAGTGCGACAGTCAGGGCTATCACCTATTACTTTTATTAGTGACAGCGATATCTACTGACTGTAGTTTTTTAAAGGGTTGGACAATAAAAATGAACTTAACTGAATAATTACAAGCCACCAATAGCCTTTAAAAAAAACACTAATACTTTGTCTAAGGTACAGTATGTCTGTATTTAAAAATGTTTGTAAGAAATTAGGGCTACAAAATAATCATTACACTAAAACGGCTAAAAGTTCGTTAATATTAGGTGCCCACACAGTCCATGTATGTGAGCAAAGTAGCGATTGCACCCCATTTTCAAATCTGTTTTCAAATCAATGACACAAAACACACACACACACACACACACACACACACATATATATATATTAGGGGTGGAGACAAATACAAATACAGTTTTCGGATTGGCACAAATAACGTGTTTTTACGAATACTGTATTCGGACAAATACGTAAAAAAATATTTGTATTCGGGACGCTTTGTTCTTATAGCCCAGTAGTTTTATTTCTGTAAATTAAATTAAGAGGTTGTTGAGCTCAGTCACCATCCAACGTCTGTTTGAACCGGCGGGTCTCCATAACACACTCCTCCTGATGTAAAAGTCATATTTTTTATTACTAAAAATTACACTAATTTATTACAGTATTTACGTGTTTATACCAAAAAAATGACAGTGCATACCAAAAGAAAATGCCTGAACATGAATTACAGTACAGACTGTACGGGCTTACCCTTTTTTGTTAAGGGTGAAATGAAATATTAAAGTTTTTGGGAGCAAATTTGGGGCATAGTAATGAGTTATGATGAATTATGAAATAGTTTTGGTGCACAAACACATCAAACAGCAGGAATAAGTGAAAAAGTAGGAAATATAGAATACAGTCCCTTTAAAAAACACTTTTTTCAGTGCCTTTAAAGCTTAAATATTATTCGACTTTTGTTGGATTCATCAGAACACCCAGTACCTCATCTGGGCCTGTGATTGGTCATCCTGCCCAAAGCATTGTGTTTAGTGTCTCATCTGCAAATTACAGACTACTTCAATATCAATACTGCAGAGAAGTATAATGCAGTGACGATTAACTGACAAAGTATTTTAAAGCACTATAAGGAAAGAAAAAAACCCCAATATGTAGTAAATGCATGTAATTGAATTCTAAATTGACTCTAGGTGTGTGTGTGCACCCTGTGGTGGGCTGGCACTCTGACCAGGCCTCATGCCTATACCCGCAACCCATGCAAGAATTAAGCAACTACTGAAGATATTCTACAGAGTTATATTAGCTATAAGTGATATCAGTGGATTTTATGTCCTGTTTCACTAGTTGACGAGGTAGTTATATAATGGGTACACAACTGCTGTATTTAAAATATAATGAAAGGTCAAACCAAGTAATCATCCTTCATTCTTCGAGAGGATAAATTGTAATCAGTGATCATATTCAAACGATTTAGCATGATAATAAGGCACCTGGTGCTGTCTCTGCTGTCTAAAGAACTTTGGAGCGAATTTTTATTCACCATAGTGCTGGAATGCAGGGGTGAGACTCTTGTCGGGCTTTTCCTCCAGACATCACGCTACAACACGTGTGATCCTTGAGTTAATAAAGCCAGATGTAGACTGAAAGCTCCTGTCTTGTTTCTGTATTGTTTATGTTGGTAGTGAGGATGCACTTATATTCTACTCATACTGTTATAAACTTAAAAAATGTTAAAAACATCAGCGCTGGACATATGTTCAGATTTGTCTGAGATTTCAAATATTTGTTGCACTCAAACATTAAAACGTTAAGGAGAGGCTTGGCTGCTGGTCTCCATTTCATTAATTTTACTGCATTTGTAAACCTGTACAAATGGATTCCTCTTTAATGTTGATGCATTTAGGTTTAATAATAATTTCAATTTCTTATTTTTTTGTTATATACACAATCATACATAGAACGACATGATGAGTTAATTGTTGTACGATGCCCAACCGTAAGGATTTAAAGAAAATTTAACATTAGTAGTAAGTTCCATTGAAATTCAGTATAAATATGCAAAAATATATACATTTGGAAATAAAAGTGACAAGGAAAGCACAATTGCAGGTGGTGATGTAGAATCGAAGACAAGTTTACTGAGGAAAAAATTTCAATCAGCACACAGTTCACAGGCAAAAGAGTAGTTGAATAGTAAGAAGGGTTGATACACAGGAGGCAGGCATGATGGCAAATAAAAATGCTAAATATTCCATAAAGAACCATAAAGAGACCACAGAATTGATACAGAATGTGATACAGAACAGTGATACAGAATTTTATTGTTTTGATCAAAGTGAATGTGTTCTTGGGTTAAAATCACTTAATTAATTTTCTAAATTCGGTTCTATTTTCACATGAAAATCTTCCTGTTGTCCTCTACAGTGGGCATGCCGGGAAGTTAAAATTAAAAAAAGATTTTTATATAATTTTATATACTAAACCGTTCCACGTAAAAGTAAAGGGGGTGTGGCCAAGGGGTGTGGTTAAATCTCCAGTTTTTCCCTGCATGGAAATCATGTCACCACCTCTGCTGAAGCCCACCACACTTTCAGAGCTTTGTGTGAGAGTCAGTGGACACAGAGGGTCCTGACAGTTCTGTAAGCAAACTTTGTCTCCCTGCATGATGGCAAAATAGTCTTTTAATAATTAAAAAAAAAAAAAGTCACAGCTTTCTGTCTCTTTTACTTCATGGCGTTGAGAGACTGTCGCAACTAAGTTAATTAGCAACAAAACAGCAAACTGTAAACCACACCTTCCACACCCTGATATTCAGATGGAGCATAAAGTCTTTGCACCTTCTCCATTCCTATTAAGGCTTCGTCACTCTCTGAGGCCGTGCTCCCTGCCTCTCTGCTTTAGCACTAATTAAATCTGCCTGGTCCCCTTGCATTATAACCAAAAGTAGTTTCTGGGCAGCTAGAAGCTATAACAGTCTGGCAGACTGAGACATAATTAACTACACTGAATGCACCGAGTTGACAATAGAAAGTACCATGAGTGATTGTTTTGCGTTCACCCTTATGGCTTTCAGTAAGGCATCCTATCATTAATATCTCCTTGCAGGTTTTCAGATAACACTTTGCTGCTAGTTTGAGACCTGAGAGGTAGCAGGGATTTGTTCTACACTTGCTTGAAGTCATTTAAAGATTTTATCTACTCATACTTTGTTACATTTAATGGTAGCTTTCCTTAAACTTCAGTGCATCCGGTGCAATTCAGTGCAAAACTGTCAGCTCTTTTTTGAATGGCGTAGTAATCAGAACGCATCCTTCTCTTTTGTCCGCTTTATTTCGACCATTTGCAGTGTTGCAGTGTTCTCCTTTGTATCATTACCTCCATGCCAGAACCAATATTATTAACTCTGTTCTTATTACTTCATACCAGAGCACATCTTCTCTTAGACTGGAACAATCTCCCACCTGCAATAAGCACCAGACCAACTCCCAGAATAATCTCAGTTTGTGTGCTTAACAGCATGTGTTCCTATTGAAGCCCTTGCTTGCACCCTCCGGTTCGGTGCTGGATCTGCCTCACCCCAGCGATCAGGACCCGAGTAGATCCACAGGCTTCTCATTTCCCAGACAATCAGAGTAATGAGCGACCTGCAGCAGCAGTAATGGACCATTATTACTCTTATAGAGTGAGTGATGACATGCTCCTGGCACAATAATACCCCTGCATTATATTTTATTCATTATACTCAACATAGAGAGCACTGCAATTACTGTCTGGGTCCATGTCTGTGTGGGCTCAGATCAGATTGCAGTCTGTCCCTATGCCTTCATTCCGAGTTATGAAATGTCTTCACAGCTCAGCTTCATTCTATTTTGCGATGACGCGGACATAGTTACCCGCTTATTTCTTCCTCTCATCTTTATCGTCACGTTGGCCCGTGCAATATTGATGATACTGTAAGCAGTTATGGGATAAGAGCTTTCTTCCCTAATCAACTATTATAAGTTATTGAGATGTATGAGTCTGAAAAGCCTTTTAAAATATGTAAAAGTTCTTTAAAAATGTAAAGTTCTTCTACGAACCCTTACATTACACGGAAGCTGAAACCTGGAACTTGTTTTTACAAAGTTCTTGAACTTATTAGAAACTACCAATTAATACTTAGAGCATGAATACGGATCCATGCCAGAAAATTGTAAATTGTCGTCCTACGGTAAAAAAACTACTTATGTGGCCGTTCCCCTGGTATGTGTTGATAGTCGAGGTGTCAGACGTCTTGCTGAGTTTTATTTTGTTGTTCCTGTGTCACTTATTATTATAATTAAAAAACATGAAATAATAATTATTTGTTGAAATGATATTTTACTGATACTGAGTTCTAAGATAAAATGGTTCTTTTGGGGACCAAAATAGTTCTTCCAGTGCCTCATATGACAAAGGCAGTCTTATGTTTGGGGTGTGAGCTGAGAGGGTCTTGACCAATCATAGTTCCACATCAGTTCTTTTGGTGTTTTAATGAAATTATGTACTGATGTAAGGGATTTCTTTTACAATATGTATCACCGATACACCCCATGTTTTCTTTCAAATGTTTCTCATTTGTCTTCTTTCCCCAAAACTTCTGTCAGTGATCAAAACTAGACATATTGGTGAATCTTATCGGAGTATAGCAGGCAGGAACGGAGTAGGGCTTCTGCACGGTTTCCCCTTTTACTCAGTTCCTGGGATTTTACTCAGAAGTCACTTAGTGGTTGTGATTTTTTTTCTTTATCGAAGGGCTGCCAAGACAGACATTCAAAAGTTGTATCTGAGAAGGTTTGTTTTTCATCCTAATCCATAAGCAACTGATCCCAGAACAAATTACTTATGTTATAACTGCAAAGACACACAGAGACAGGAACAATTTCAAATGTAAAGTTGAAATAAATCCAATGAAAGCTAATTTGTAGGAAATCCACTGTGCTGTATACACAAATGCTATGTACACAAATTAGTTTTATTTCCAAGGACCAGGAAAAAAAATCGAAAAGGGTATCAAATCTTCACCTCAGGATTGAAAATATGTTTATCATTACACCCTAGAAATGGACCTTATCGTAAACCCAGCTCCAGAAAGTTCCTCTTACCAGGACGGAGATGCATCAGCTTAATGGGAGGGATTTACCGCCGCTGGGACTTGGCTGAGCCACATGGTTCCTCGGCGTTGTGGGATAGTTATTAGGAGCCAGGCTGAGTATGCCCTTGTGGGCTGGATGCAGTGGGGTCTGGAGATTGCTTTTCATGTGTCATTAATCCAGCTCGTCATCGCCTCTGAGGCAAAGCTGTTATCCAGTTGGTGTGATAATTAAGTGCTACCTGAGAGGGGAGTGTTGCTGTATCGCTCAAAAAAATTGCTGCTTCTCTTAACAAAGGAAGTCAGCAGGAGCTTAATATGTGATTAAAATGAGCAGAATTGTGTTTATCTTACGAGCAGGAGGAGATTGTGTTTGTCGTGAGAAACTCACACATTAGACTTGAATCCACGCTCTCTTATTATCGTTTATAATTATTTGGTATGAGTCAGAAAAATAACGTAAAAAACAAACAAGACATAAAGAGGCATTTTCTCCAGAGTGGATGTCGTCCATCTCAATGGCACTCGTAATACTGTGAGAGGGTCGAGGCAAAAGGTTCAATGCTAAATGACGAGCAATAAAAATACAAACAAAAACAAGGGGGTCTGGTGTACATGAAGAAGCTACAAAAACACAAGCTTGTCCAAGAATAACAAAAACAGGAGCACTGTGGAGGGAAGGGGAATATAAAGAGGTTTAACAAAAACACAAGAGAACGAACGCAACTAGAAATGTTCCAAGGCTGGTTTAACAAAGATCAGAGTGTTAAGAAGTTTCACAAAGAATCCACCAACACAGACCGGAACAAAGGGGTATCTGCACTAATAGAGGAAATGAGAACACACGGGCAGGGTCGGAGTCAGGGACCAGACACAGGTAAATAAGACAACAAGGGCTAAGACCAAAACAGACTCACATGGAATACAGAAACATAAACAAAAACTCATGGAGAGTCTAAATAACAACATAGACAAGAAAACAAGTGGAGGACAGAACATCATTAAAAAAACAAAAAATGGAAATGACAGAGGACATTACAGAAATATGTCATTCATAATATGATCAACACCAATGTTTGAAATGTTCTTTTCCCTTCAGACCAGTCGCTGGTCTTAAGACGTGTCTCAAGAACTTCAGCAGTACGTTTCCAGGCTGATGGCGTTCCCTTATAAAACTTGATGAAATGAGGCTCAAACTGAGAGAGCCACTCAGGGTAATGAAGCAGGGTTTGGCAGGGCTTACACACAGCTCTTTTGACACTGCTGTCAAAGACTTGCTGCCCTGGCAAATATGAATCTCTGATAGTCTGATTCAGCTCTCACATTCGCGTCGGCCCCTTACTTTGAAGGGTGGGGATCATATGTGAAGCTCACTGTCTCTGCGCCTGAAAGACGTTGACTTTAAACATTTCACCGCTTTTATCTACGGAGCCACAATGCAAAGAATGTCTTTTTTTCACAGAATAAAAGCCCACTATTCACCGCTTGTGTCCAACAACAGTCTAAAAGGGTTTTCAGAGTCGGCCGAGGAGGATGCGTCAGATATTCATCTCCTTTATAGCTGGGGAGAGGCCTGCCACAGTTATTACATAAATGTGCTGGTGGCAATTATTTTAGCTGTCTGCAATAATTTTCCGCAGTCACTCGTTTCCACAATAATGTTCGCCTCACAACAAACATCGTGAATAGGGTGCATTTGTCATGCTTTGACTTGCGACAAATGCATGGAAATGGAAGAAAGCTGAAAACGCATTTATCGGGACACGTTACGGGTCTCACAAAAACAACAAAAGTTCTGACTGGTGCCATAAGGCTTTGGTAGACTTTGTTCATAGCAGTTCTTTCTATAGAAGGTGTTATCATTAATTATTAATCGTAATTAATAATGCAATATTATTATCTGTTTGTCAGTTAAAGTTCATGATCGTGACCTGCCTGGCCGGGGTCCTAATCTCATCATGTTGAGCGTTTTTGTGTACATTTTTGTGCTTGTCTCATCTGAGGTGTTTAGAGTAAGGAAAACACATCATTCAATTCAATTCAATTATAATTATGTAGCGCTTTTTACAACCAGGTCACAAAGCAGATTTACAGAGTCCAGGTCCGAGCCCCCAGTGAGCCAAAGGCGACAGAGGCGAGGAAAAACTCCCTCAGCTGGAGGAAGAAACGTCAGGAGGAACCAAGACAATGTAACTGCTTAGAACATGGGGATTCTGGTAGATCAGTATTTCATGGGCATTATCTTTTGATAGTTGTTCTGCACTTTCCGTAACTTTTACAAACACAAAGGTCAGTTTATGATTCATAGTCTTAGAATTGCAGCCATCTTCCACATATGAGCCAAAAAGTACTTAATCCACTTTGTTTCACAGAAACAGAAATAGGCAGGTGAATTTTGAGAAGAGCAAAACAGGAAGTGACGGAAATGGGAAAATTTGGACCACATTCAAGGAACTCATAGCTTCCAGTAATCCGTGCCACAACAGTAAATGCCAAGCCAAGATTATCAGCTCTGCCGCACTAATAAAACATTTGCATAACATTTTAGTTGCACTGCTAAAAATTATGTTTTGACAATTAAATGGACTTAAATTTGCACAACACTTTTAACAGTTCTTATATAGTCCTTGCAGGAATATTATGAGATATTTTAAACTTACTTCTAGTGTTGTCACGGTATCATAATTTCAGTATTCAGTAGGGATGTGACGAGACGCTTTTCCCACGAGACGAGACATGAGATTGAGTTCACGAGAACGAGACGAGACGAGACTTTTAGACATTTTTTTTTTTATGAATACTATGTTTGAAAACCTCAAGTGAGTAGGCTTTGTGCTGAGATGCTGGCGAGCCAGGTTTGTGGAACATGA
>JBBMFX010000002.1:2584025-2595367 GCA_037832545.1 Rhabdalestes septentrionalis | reverse complement strand
ATGTACGATGGTGCGTGTGAAGGTGTGTGTGAAGGTGTGTAGATGTATGAAGGTGAGTGTGAAGGTGTGTAGATGTATGAAGGTGTGTGTGTGATGGTGTGTGTGAAGGTCTGTAGATGTATGATGGTGTGTTTGAAGGTGTGTGTGAAGTTGTGTAGATGTATGAAGGTGTGTGTGTGAAGGTGTGTTAGAATGTGTAGATTGACATAGGACAATTTTTCAATAGCCTTAACAAAAGAAATCAACATGATTATTTCGCTATTGTCATCTTTTATCTGGGAAAAGCCCAAAATCGGACAGTGCAAACTGGGCATAAGACTCACCAAACCTAAACAGACCTTGAGACCTATTTCAGACAGCCAGTTTAGTCAAACACAACCATTTTTAATGAAACAGTGTGTTTTTGTTACTGTGCCTTTAAGACGGATACTGTGCTGTATTTATAAAGAAGCCCACACTGAAACATAACTTTAACATGAATATCCGGGGCTAAACTGTTGTTGCCTAAACAGATAGTTTTGTGTAAATGTGTTGGTTTTGGTGACCTGAGCCCTCAGGAAGCCTGACCACATCCGGCAGCCATTTCAGCACCATGGAGAGGGCGCAGAGCCCCCAGGAAGCCTGACCACATCCGGCAGCCTTTTCAGCACCATGGAGAGGGCCCAGAGCCCCCAGGAAGCCTGACCAAATCCGGCAGCCTTTTCAGCTCCATGGAGAGGGGTGCCTCTGGGAGTTTGAAGCCACTCTGTCTGTTGTGGGTGATGACAAAGAGGTCTTATCTTTTTGGTTAGAATATTTCACAAATGAGGTTAGAATATTTCACAAATTTTCCAAAAGGGTCCCTCTGGGCTCTTATATTCTCACATTTCTTTCCAAGTCAAATGTCCATGAATCAATGAGGCAGTTAATGGCTCAGTGTGCCTCCTCTAATGTCAATGGTGTCCATTTAATCATTAAAGGTTTCTTTCCTTACTTTGTCTTATTCCTTATAGGCAAGGCATCTGAATACATAGTAACCTTGCTTCACTATCAGTGGCTTAGTATGTAAACACCAAATGATTATGGTTTGTCCTTTTACACACATCAGTGATTCCCAAACCAGTCCTCAGGGACACCAGACGGACCACATGTTTTTCACTATGCTTACGTGCTGTTATTTGGGTTGGAGCAAAAATCTAGGATCCCCAGAGACCAGTTTGAGGATTACAGACCAGCATGTTGCACAGTTGATGGTATTTGTGTTGTCAGAACTGGTTCTTTAATCAAGCAGATTACTGGCTACTCATCACTATATATATTGTAGTTTTAAAATAATCCTAAAAGATTTCCAGTTCACTAAGCAAATTGCAGTATTGTCCTTGACAGCAAGTTTTACCTTTTAGTAACTGGTGCAACAGCACGTTTAAAACTTTCCCTTATTCTTGCTCAATAAAAAAAATTTTTTTTACTGAAAACTCATCGATATTTTATTAATATGATTAAAGTCGAACATTGTTGGTTGCAAAATGTTTGTGGCATAGATGTAATCTCCTGTCATTTACCATTTTTAAATGAAAACAACACCTTAAAAATTCATGTTCGATTTGAGGTCAATTTGTTTTTGGGCTGCAACATCAGCAGAAATTCAGAAACAGGCGTTTCCCCTGCATTTGGCAAAGACCCTTCCCTTCTGCCTCTGATCGACTCTGACCTTCATTCTTTCTCAAACTATCAATGCTAACATGATTTGTGAACGAGGTTGCAAAGTTGCGAAGATATCTTGGAGTATAACTAGAAAGCTAGTATTCGAAACAGGGCTCTGGGTC
The DNA here is from genome assembly GCA_037832545.1 of Rhabdalestes septentrionalis. Classification (NCBI taxonomy): domain Eukaryota; kingdom Metazoa; phylum Chordata; class Actinopteri; order Characiformes; family Alestidae; genus Rhabdalestes; species Rhabdalestes septentrionalis. Next base: position 2,593,562 of record JBBMFX010000002.1, on the reverse strand, counting down.
TGCAATAAAAGAGTCACGGTGAATAAAATGAGAAGCGCTGTTTATTTTCTAGGCATGAGAAATGCACTGGAGAAAATTGAAGACCCTGGACAGCTTAAGGGGTCTCACCTCTGTCACGAATTTGCATCCCTGTGTTAAGCTGATAGTGAGCAATGTGGGGTAAAATGGGGGTGAGAATCCTTGCTGTGAGAAGAGCTTGACACCTCTCCATTAGGGCAGGTGTGCTGAGATAAATGGTTTGTACAGTTTCTGTGGTACAAATATGTCTGAACCAAAATACTGAAGGAAAAAAAAAGAATTCCTCCGAAACACAAGAAACTTGTCTGTAGTAAAAGAGGTTAAAAGGCAAAGGCTCTTAATTATACTGCTATCATTTCACTATACTCAGCATGACAGTCTGCTCTAACGGTCTTAGCCTCTCCTTGAACTGTGTGGTACATCCGCCCTGCATTTGTAACTGATGACTTGTGCAGTCGCTTGCTGAGCGGAGTCCAATCAGACGTGTGTTTCGGCTCTGCTGCCACCGTGGTGGAAAAGGGCCCAAGCGAGAGCTGGCAGTGATAATGAAGCCACCACTATAAATGGCCCAGTCGCTCCTGATTAAGTGGCGTGTCATGCTCGGAGTAATTGGCTTAATTAGCTATTGAACAGGTTTCGGGGTTAATGGGACAACAGGTTGGCGGGCGAGCGTGATTTACTGGTGGAAGTTAATGATTTCGCTCTCATCTTCCACCCTCATTCCTTGAAATGATTTGATTAACGCTATGGGAGGACCAGATCTCCCTTGTTTGTTATTACAAAATCAATTTCATGCCTGGATGGACTATCTCGGATGCTGTTTATGTTGGGCGAGCGAGGCCCCTTGTTTGCCGAGTGCCTGTTGGAGGGAAGCGGTATATCTGCCCTTCTCTCAGGAGCTGCAGCTCTTGTCTCTGTCTGCACAGCTGTCATGCTGCAGCGTTTGTCCATTCTGGAGGATGGCTCAGGCTTAATAAGGCTGTTGTAGACGGACTTCTCAGCCTTCCAGCGAGGACGGAGGGTCGAGGAAAGTGTCTAAAGAGCTGGGAGGTGAAAATAATTGGGGGAGTTGCTCCTCTTAGCCGTGGAAAGGCTGGATCAATGGGCGTTGAAAAGCTGGGTGAGCTGGGTCATAGCTGTTGGCCAGCCATGGGAGATCCCTACTCCTCTAAACAAGGCTTGTTCAAGGTCCTTGATGATCCTTGCAAAGAAATAATGATGTGTGAGATTGGCAGGACTTTTGAGCATAAATCTGCAGAACAAAACCAAATTTTTGCTACCAGCCGACCCATTTATGTAAATGGTTGTTCATGTAAATAAATAGGATGAATTTAAATCAGATCTATTAATCCAACTGATTAGACTGCCATAATGTTGGTTTAGTTCTGTATTTGTTTATTTAATTCATTGAAAGATCATTTATTTTGATAATAATCAGACCAGCTTTGGGCAATTTACTTCTTTCATAAACACATCAGGTGAATGCCATATTAATGGTGAGGACACTTACTGGACAGTAATATGTCATTTTCAGCTTGCATTCCAAATTCATGAGACGAGAAAGCATACAGAGTCAAAGTTTCTTCTCGAAAGGCCACCAGGAATTGGAAGATGTACACTATTACTGTAAATGACAGGTATGTGAAGAGGCTTCTGCTGCTGCTGCTGCTGCTGCTGCTGCTGCTGCTGCCACAAACTGCAGAGCCATTCCATGAAGAGTGCCTTTCAGATGTTTTCAAATCATCTGACTCAATACACAGAAGATGACAACCTGCTAGTAAGTCCTTCAAGCTTATGTGTTTGAATTTCTATGGCACATTAACTTTTGTATTGCAAATAAAAAGCCATTTCTAAGGAGAATTTATTGAATTTAAAAAAATCTGAGCCATAAAAACAAAAAAGAACCTGCAGTTAGGGATGAGGAATGTTAGGACTGTACTGATACTAATAACAATACTGATATTGCTCAACAATACAGATATTCTTTATTTGGGGTAAAAAAATAAAACAGAAAGTGAAGCCTGTGCAAAAGTCATGGCATGTATTTAAGTCTGTCTCCACAAATCAACAGTAGCGTAAGATTGGTTTACATTCTACTGATACTAATAAGCAGTATCAGTATCATTCTTGATATTATGGAGAGGAATCCCACTCTCCATAATTTGGTGACAAAAATAAAGACGTCACATGAAGATTCAAAAGGTAATTTAATGAAGACTTTTTGGGGAAAAAAAGGATAGGGAGTTTGTGTCCTGAGTTTTTGCTTCTGAAATGAGGGAGGAGCGTCGCTACAACTGTTCAGATGAACCGAGTGTCATTCTGTCCTGCGTTCACAGTGTTCACTGTCCAGCGTTCACTGTCTGAAAACGCAGCTGTGAGAAAGAACAATGCAGAAACACCCAGAGAAGCACCGTTTGAAAAGGAGACTCCAGAGTTCAGCATCAGGAACTGGGACCAGTTTAATTACGGTTCTCATCCTTACCTGCATTACCACATTTAAAACACATAATTAGAAACTGAGTACAACTCAGTCAAGTAGGTTTATATTGTCGTTTTGACCTTATATACAGAACACAGTGAAGCAAAACAACATGCCTCCAGGACCACAGAGCAACACAAAAACAGAACAAAACAAAACAGAACACCACAAAAGAGTGCAAGAAAAACAAGTGCAACAATACAATTAGACAGGACAAGACAAGGCAACAGTGATAATGTCTGGATGGATTTTGACAGGTATTGTATTCTAGCAGCACAGCTGTGTGTGCAGAAATGCAGAAAAGGATATATATGCAAGAAATGCAAAGCTAAACAGTTAAACAGCAATAAATATAAATATGAGTGTGCAAATATAGCAGCAACAGGCCATGAATGCAGTGGAATAAACAGGTGCGTGTTTACTCTGAGTAGTTGTGTGTGGGGGGAACACATCACTTTACTCAGTGTCTCAAAAACTATACTAAATCCAGTCAAACAGGACTAATTAGGCTTTTTGTGACGAAACACACAGTCGTGTTGTGATTATTTCCTCGATGTGCTCCGAAATAAGTTGTGACATTTGATCACGATGAAGCATTAAACACAATTTAAGGTTATGAGGGTTTAAAGAAGAACAGAGTTATGAAACTGGTAAACTGTCCGATATTTGCTATTTAATGCAGGGCATGTCAATCATTTCAAATCCACCCTGTTACACAAAATAGACAGAATAGACCATTTTTTTATGTTTTTGTGCCATTTGCAGTTAAAGAACTGACATTAGATCTAACCAGAGGGTGTGGCAGTCATTTATGCATGACCTTTTTAACACTCTCACTGAAATGAATTGAAAAGTTTCATGAGTAATATGTCATTGAAACTATGCTGGAACTAAGTTTGTTGAGAAAAAGAATACAAATTTTAAAATATAATGCTGATCTTGTAGAATGACCTTGCATTAATTCATGGTATTAAATAAAGTAACTAGGTTCCTAGTAAAAAATAAAAAAAAGGTAACCCAATGCTGCATAAATGGGTTTTGGCTTCATATCTAAATATGAATATGCAAATGAGTGTGTATGTAATTTATGCAATTAGCTGTTGCTAATCCTACAAGACTCACATAGAGATCAACCTCTAAACTGTAGGTGATTATTATCTGGTCATTTTAAGATAAGAAGCCTCCTAACTACACACATAAGTTATGTAACTCAGGCTTGGTTTACTAAAAAATTAACCCATCTTACATTTTAAGCATGATTGCAATCACCCCTCAATCCCAATTTAAAGAGGAACTCCTCTTTATTTCCAAAACTCATGTTTAAGGTTTAAACAGAGAGGTCCAGAGTGGGGTTTGTATCAAACACTCATTGCTTGGGAATCTCAAGTCAGAATAGTTCGCTGTAGTGGTGAATGGGACCAGACGTTGGCCTCTAAAAGTTCCCTCACAGTAAGTTTAAATTGTAAGAGCTGGAATGTAACAGTTACCACCCAACAACACTGTAGCTCTTATCTTACCATTTCTCAAAGAAATGCAATCTAATTAGTGCTAGGGATGAGACATGATTTTTGAATACTCGATTATTTGATATACGTTCGAATCGAATAGTTATTTCAAATACCGTTATCTCACTTAAGGGACTCCGAAAAAAAAAACATGGAACAGAAATGAGGACGTTTCCTCACCAATAAATCATGTAACGCATTAATTCAGTCTGAGGGTGGCACTAACACTAAAGCTCCCCCATAGGCTACTCCAGAAAAAGAAAACTGAATTTTACCGTGTGGCGTGAATAATGCAGAGACCCGAGGCTAGAAAAAGTTCCGTATGACACTCGTTTACGTTACATGGCAATGAAATTCAGTGCAAACTGTGTCATATCAAGCTGGCAAACCACAGATCAACCACTACCATGCACAGTCATCCGAAACTGGAATGTAAGGACTTAGTTCCTCCTTTGTTCAGACTCCTGAAAAAGGTGTGCCATGGTGTTGTTGATGGCATTCTCGCTAGCGTCCCTAATTCTACCTAGTTTTGTGAAAGGGACGCTTGTTGTGGGTTCTGCAGGACCCAGTCTTTTTTGTTGCATTTTTGAACTTCCAGCCATGTAATAGTACTGCAGTCTCCCTAGCAGATTAACACACATCTGCTCTATTTTCAATCTGACAGTCCAGAGGCCCAGGGCAGGTCCCCCTGAAGGAAAAATCTAAAACTGTAAAGTTTTAAGATATGACAAACTTTTATTTGTCCCACAACTGGGAAACTTGCATTGTAATGGCAGAAAGAAGAGAGTTAAAAAACAGCCAAAAAATGGATTGAAAGCTATACAAAAAAGCAAGCTAAAACAAGAAGTACGCTTTAAAACCAATATAAAAATGTAATTATATACACCTCCAGTCAAAATTTGGACACACCTTCTTATTCAACAATTACCTTTGTTTTTAATATTGGCTACATTGTAGATTAATACTGAAAACATCACCTACTGCTCTGATGCAGCTTTGTAAACTCTTGGCATTTTTTCAGACAGATTCATGAGAAATCCTGGAATGGTGTTTAAATAACAGGAGTTTTTCGTCAAGAGTTACTGGAGTTTCTTGCCTTCTTAATTAGTTTGGATCATCCGTTGTGATGATCGGGTTTCACACAGATAGTGAAACGGTTCCACTACGGTTCCACTGCACATTATGGTAAGAACCACTTAACCACTTAAAGTAAAAAGAAACAGCAGTCCATCATTACCTCATTACAAAATATATTCTTGTTTGTTTACTGCATATTTCCATGTGTTCCTTCATCAATTTGCTTATTTTCAGCATTAATCTACAATGTGGAAAATAATACAAACAAAGAAAATACATTGAATGAGAGGGTATGTCCAAACTTTTAACTGAGAGTGTATATTTTGCAAACTCAGTTCAATGAGCCTGCCCAACTTCTCTTCACTTTCTTTTGTACTTTTGTACTGATTCCTCAGTCATCAGAGGAACATTCCCAGGACTTTGAAGCCCTGGAAACCCACATGTAACACAATTCAACCAAGGTGATATTCATCGCTTTTTTAGGGGATCAAGTCCATACACTGATAAAGCTCAAATCTCGCTGGGGTCAATTATTTGATCCCTTAGACAGCCAGGATGTGTTCAGAGGGATATAGCATGCTTTGCGGCTTGAAAAGGCATGTTCGCCTGGAATTGGAAGATGTTTTAATATCCTCAGCATCATGGGACTGATGGCTTATCTATAAAGAGACCACTACCTGTACTGCCTAGATTCTAGAAGTTCAACCAATTTATCCCCTCACAGATTCGTCCAAAGGCATTGTTTGGCCAAATGAACCAGAAATACAAGTCTATATGCCAGCAGAACTGTTCACAGTCATTTTACAGATGATCTTTTGTTTAACATGCACTACGTTGCTTGTCATAACCTGAGATTTAAAGCCAGCCCACAGTAATTGCGGCACTTCCTTTCGGCGAGCTCTACTTCATTAATTGTGTTTAACCACATTCGTCTATCTGCACTTAAGGAATCGATAAAGGTTGCATTGCCGTTAGGTCAGATTACACCAACCGCAATCTCCTGGAATGAAACACAACCTAGATTAGATTAGATGCAGCTAGAGAACTTCTCCTATTTGGTCACTGAAAATAATAACTGAGGAGAATAAGAGAGAAAAATGTGCTGTTGATAACAGGAAGTGAAGAGCCTCATTACTCCTTCTTCTCCCATTGTATTGTATAAAGTAATGCTATAGACTGGTTTGAGGCATTAAAGGGAAAACGGGGAATGAACGTATCTAACTTAGTGGAGATTTTTTCTTTTGATATCCAATGAGTAACGTTGGCAAATCAATACATAAATACAACATTTCAAAAAATATTTAATAATGGGTTTTTTTCCGTTATTTAAAACCATGTAAATTGTATATACATATTATATATCTAGAACACTGCCTAAAGGGGTTGCTACTACTCCAAGGCCCTTTTACAACTAATGCAAACAAAAAATCGAAGATGTAAAACCAGCACTGGAGTTTTGGATAATGGATCAGGCTACAGAGAGCTAACACATTATAAACACAAATAAAATGCAAGGAAATTAACTTCTACCTGGCAAGTTTATTGTTAATTTGATACTCGGTCCCTACTGTCATTCATAAATTGGAGGATCGCAATAACTGTCTGTCAATGATTGGATGAAAGCTATGGTTACATTAGCATCTCCAGCCTCTCTGACTTCAAACTGAGCTAGTAAATTTTGTCACTCCACTTGAGCAGTAACAGGAAACATGAGAATGAAAATTAAGTTAAGTTCTGTATTATTTGAGTTATCTAATTGTACTTTAACCCTGTCAGTAACCCTCAAAAGTGTGTGCCAGTAAAATATATGAACATCTTCTTTTTGGAAAGAATGGGAATATATAGAGGGGCTTCTTAACATGATTTTACTCACAGCTGTAGAAAAATCTATGTTCTCAACATCTATCTGAAACCACATTTGCTCAACTTTAGTGAAAAAAGCGAGGCAGCTGTGATGTTAGTGTTAAACAGATAACCTGTTTATTGTTTGTTGGCTGTTAAAATGACCATTCTAAACTTTCTGAGAGCTGTATGTGGAGTACGATTTAAGTAAACAGTGAACTATATGCCCTGCAGATCTGCTCTTATGACTTTGCTTTGGTCCCCTATGTTATCTTTAAACCTTTCAACCAGAGTGTTAGACAAGTATATGCTTTCTGGTTGGTTTTGCTTTACATTGCTTACATCATAAAATTACATTTGTCAAAACTAAGGCCCATTTGTGAGGTCATATCCAGGACAACCATTCATCTGTTATTTAGTTATGTTATTTCAGGACAAACAAATGGCCTCATTCTGGCACATGGCTGCATGGGACTTTTTTATTACACAGTGGAGCACAAGCTTAAGGACCCATAGAACACTATGGGATCCATCTGGGCATCCATCTGGTGTGATGGGTCAGACACAGCGGGTTAACTCAGATCATACATCTACACTACATTTGTAATAAAGAGTACATAAAACAGATGAGCTGGTCTCCAGTATAAACTTATGCTAGACTGCACAATAGTTCCCAGTTTTCTGAAGTTTTATATTTTCTAATTATATTTCTGATTGGAGCAATAGAGAAACTACGCGATTTTGCGAAGAGGTGAAAAACATGCCTAAAAGGCCCAATTTTTATAGTGTAAAGCCTAAATATCCCCCCAAAAAAACTCTTAATACATTACCCAAAAAGTAAATGTGAAGGTAAACCCGTGTCTGTACAGTTAACACTGAACTCCTGCAGTGCTAGAATATAAATACCGATGTTACCCCCGTATAGACTGAACTGTAATTCATGTATGGGTAAATACACTAATAAACTAATAAATTAATTTAATTTACAGTAATAAAAATACAGGGCTTTAAGGAGAACAAAATGAAAAACAGGAGAACACTCAAGACGCTCCATGGGGTAAATTCTGGACTGCAGCATCACAGGGCATCAGGCAATTAGCAGCAAGGAAAAATAATGCAACATTCTTGGATTGGTTACTTTCAAACTTCCCCCTCTGAGTACAGTGGTATTTCACCATCCCAAGACACCTTTCTTTGTGTTTATATCCACAGTACCAAAAGTTTTATAGTTATGGCAATGTGACTGAATTTAGGTTAATATTTATGTTACAAAATTAGTAAATTATATTTTTCTTAATAAATGCTGGTTGTTTATGAGTATAAAAGACTAGAATATTAATAGTTTATTTCATGCATGGTCAACAACATGCATTTTGGAGTTGTAGTGCTGGCATCACCTGTGTGGAACTGCAGAAGTTGCAGCAAAAATTCTTGTTTATTTTTCAGATGCAGCCTGGCCTTTTTGCATAGCATTTCCATGATAGATAGACTAGTAGTCCAAGATTAGCATCAACACATCAGCGTGCATGTAATTATAGTTACAGGTCAGAGAAGCAATCACAGGTTCTTAGAAGAGCAATGCATTTTCTAATTTTGGAACATTGAAGCCCAATGATCTCTAATTTGGGCGGTTACGCTACTACATGGTGGTCATAGAAAGAAAAGCCCAGGTCATCAGAGCCAGTTGTTAATTAGCTATTCATGGAGCATTTCCTCAGTTTCCATGGTTACAGTATTTCTTTGCTTCTGTTCTTTGCCCTGGAAAATCTCTGAGGAACTGCTGTGGCTTTGTCATCCCTGACCATTGCTGCAATCTCAGGTCACCCTTCGCAACTTATTATGAGGAGAATCCCAAGTCTCCAGAATCCTCCTGCCATGCCACATTATCTAGCACCGGAGACGAAAGGCTCCAGATGCATCTATATACAGTATTGACTTTTTGAGTTCTGGGTCATATTCATTTCAGTAGTCCAGGTCTGGTAGTTTCTGTGGTTTATCGTCCCACATACACGGCGAGTTATCGATTCACTCCATACTGGAGATGTCTCAGCCGGCTGGATTGCATTCCTTTCTTATATAGATCGTGGTACTTTTGAGGGGAAGCAGTAACAGCAATCCGAGGATTGGACCTAGTGGATCAATTTTTGGATCATTTGTCATATTTATTTCTGAAACACTAAAGGAGAATTTGCACAGTTGCACAATAAATTGCTGACCAACAAGTTTTTTTTTGTTGTTGTTGTAGATAATAGGCTTTAATTATTATTAATTGTCCACAAGACAGCCCTCATGCATGTTTCTTAAGGTTACATTCATCTACTGTTGCAGATATTGGTAGATGCTAAATGGCAAAATGCAGTGCCACTGGAAAATACTCACAAACCCTTACTTCTTCCTCATTTCATGTGACAGGCTTACTCAAAAATAGATTTGAGTATAGTTTTCTTTTACAATATTTACTAGGGGTGTGACGAGATGGTTTTCCCACGAGACGAGACGAGACACAAGACTGAGTTCATGAGAACGAGACGAGATGAGACTTTGACATTTTTTTAAAATGAATACTATGTTTGAAAACCTCAAGTGAGTAGGCTTTGTGCTGAGATGCTGGCGAGC
>JBBMFX010000002.1:2544594-2559770 GCA_037832545.1 Rhabdalestes septentrionalis | reverse complement strand
TACATTATGGTGTATTACATTGTTCTGTATATTGTTCATTGTGTCATTACATATTGTTGATATTACTGTTATGCTTGGGAGACACCATCGACCAGAATCAAATTCGTTGCACATGTTCACTCACATATTTGGGGAATAGACGCCTTAAAACTGACAGACCTCTGGCTTCGAACTCTCAGAACATGAGCAGCACAGATCAAGAATGGTAAATTGTCAATATACAGCAAAACAACTGTTTATTTTTGTGTTCAACTAGTTTGATTTGTCACTTATGTCATGTGAAACCAAGTAATTGTAATGTAATACTGCTACTGTGGTTTTACAAATCCTGTGCAGGCATGCATAACGAAATTCATCCTCCTGTCCATACCTGACACAGGTCATCTACACGTTCTCCATCCTACTGATATTATTTGCACAATAATTACTGTCCACTCCACTGCTAGAAACAGGATCTATCATAATATTCAAATTAACTCAAATGTTGTTTTGTTGCTCTTGTGTTTTTCTTGCACTCTCTCTCTATTTCCTGTACTGCCTGAATTCGTTCAGTCTTGTGATATTCTGTTTTAGTTCTATGTGGGTCTGTTTTTGGTCTTGCACTATGATCCTGGAGGAACATTGGTTTGTTTCGCTGTGTACTAGCAGGCCTGGGCTCAATCCTGCACTTTCCAGAAAGGAAAACCAAGAATAGCAATAAATGCTGTGCAAAAATGCACATCAGGAGCATAGCTGAATCCTAAATGAAACAAAAGCCTTTGCCAAGCCATGTCCAATTGGTCCTGAACACAGTCGTGTGACATGGGCAACAGGGCATTGACGCAGCGACCTTCAGTTCTGGACACAGCCCAGGATGAGGACGTACTCAGTTAGGCTCCAAAAAAACAGTACAAAACTAAGCATGTCCATCTAGATTAGAGGCCAGGAACATTCCTATCAAACAAACTTCTCTTTTTGGCTGAAATATAACAGCTTTATTTGGAAACTTCTCACCAGAAATCCCCTTCGGAGTCCATCAGCATGAAACACCGCTGTCCTCCGCTGGGTGGCGCTGCAGCAGCTATGTTTCATTTATTTTATTTATTTGATCTATTTATTTTCGGTGTTTATTCGCGCTGCACTATTTTTCATGAAGAAACTCGCACACGGAGAAGCCTATGGAAGTAAAAAAAAGAAGAAGAAGAAGAACCTGCCTTTTCGCTAAAACACACACTCCTGAGGAACTGGTGTGTGAAAAGGAACCTAGAAAAAAAACCCTGACCTAAAACACAGAAAAGACCCCTCAACTAAAACACATAGAACAGATCCTGAACTAAAACACCTAGAATAAGATCCCTGAACTAAAACACCTGGAAAAGAGATCACTGAACTAAAGCAACACGACCCATCTCTAATCAAGTTTCAAATAGTTACATTTAACATTCAAAAGAGTGTAAATCACAACAGAAACGACACAAATACCACAATAAATACTCAACACTGTAACAGTAACGTAAAATTGGAAAGTGCAAGGAATGTCAAAAAGAATAGACAGTATTGCGGTGTGACATACGTGTATGGTGTATTTATATTTATATGTTTGTGTGTAAATTATTACACAGGAGCCTATATTGAATCCACCCCCCTTTCTGTTGCTCTGTGACTGCACCCCCGTGCGAGGGCGGCGCTGCGGAGGTTTGCTCCTGTAACACCGGCTCGAAGCGCTACGGGACCGGACACACGCCACAGCGCGCAGCGGTCCGGACCAACTCCAGCGGACCGGGCTCTGAACGCTCCTACCTACAGATCTCTCCCTGCTTCTTGTCGGTTTTCTTCGGTTTCCTCTCTGCTGTGGATTGTGAATACACACTGCCCGACCACCCAAGCGATTCAGCCCATGTTGGATTTTATTTTTTATTTTTTTCCACATTTTTAATGTCGTTTTTACCCTCCGAGAGAGGCCCCGCGGGTCGAAGCGACGCGTAGCCGCCTCGGGGCGCCTGTCTCTGGGATGAGGTCTCGCTGGGGCTCGCTGTGGGCGGTTTGAGCCGGGAACTCCCCCCACCTTTTGTATTTTCCTCGGAAAGACGACGAAATTACACACGTTTCCTCAAACCTGGACACCCCCGGAGCAGTTTATGACGGTAAGATTTAAAACCTTTCGTAAAATTTTAAAAAACTCAGGATTTCTGAGGTGTTTTCCTCCCAACCCTGCTAAGCTAACCTGGTTAGCCAGAACCTCGCTATCTGGGGGAGGTTTAATAAAGTGTTTAGGTCACACAGGCTCAACAGAACTTTAAATACACATTTATTCTTTAATAGAAGTAAATAAACACAAACAAAGCGCTATAAATAAGACAGAAGAGGATGTAGGGCATGTTAGCAACTTGTGTCCCCGTTTTCACTGTCTGTGTCCCAAACCTCACGGTTGTTTACCTTCCACACTCCTCATTAGTTTTAAACGTTCTACACTATTTTTACTCACTTCTCAGTGTGAGGTTCGGGACGCAGCCACACAGTCATAGTTAAAGGGTTTATATTCAACCTTTAAAACTGCCTCTCCACTGAACCTACATGTGGTTTTAAATGACATGTTGTTTTGCCGAAACAGTAAATCTGCGATAAATGTATGTGAAGAAATACCTTTTGTTCCCAAACAGTCTCGATTTGTACCTTTTTTATGAGTGTGGGGCTTTTGGGACGTCTGGTTCCGTTCACTACCACTCTAAGCAATTCTGACCCAGGACATAGCTCTAGAACAGAGCGCATCCGATCGCTGTGAATCCTTTTGGAGCATTAGTGAAGACGTTTTTCTGATTGTTCAGAAATGTGGAGACATTGGTACTGCACCCCTAGATTCGTTCCCTGTCTGATGGAAGATATTAAAAACTGGGCTATTTTAGTCAGACACAATCCACTGGACTATTAAAAGGGCATCTTTTTATATCTGACTTGGGAAAACACTTGTCAGTGGCAGTAGGTGACCCTGGGTCTGCTTATGCAGCACTGCAAGGGAAAAGATCATTGATTGATTGATTGGTTGAATGGTTGAACTCCTGACTGATTCATCATCACCCACCAAGCTTTTATCTTGAGTTTAACTTTTAGATTCTGGCTGCTTTGGTCCTGTGTTGGAGCCAAACCCTGAATTATGTGGTAGTTCTCCAGAACTAGTGTTGGGAATGCTTGGTTTAACCCATTTTTGTATTCTAATGTTTATTACCCTGTAATAATGTGGATAGAGATAAGGACTGTGTTATTCAAGGGTTATATGACTCATGAGTGCAAGCCCAGGCCTGTTGGTGGGAGCTTTATATCGCAGTAGGAACGGGACCCTCTTGATCAGCCTTGGTGGGTTTGAACTGAATTATCACATGATTTCACTTGCCCGGTTTAACCCAAATACAGTCTGACTAGTTCACCAACCTCGTGTTTGTTTAATTTGAAATGAACTAGTAGTGGCTTCTCGCTGGTCACATTCTTTCCAAGCCATTGGAATCCAGTAGGAATGGTTCCTCTTCTGGGGTCTAAATCTACATTCTAGTTAGTTTTAATTGGTGAATTCCGGCAGATCTTTGTATTTATGGCAAGATTTATCATCTTTGACATCCCCCACACCCGGCTCAGTTGTCTTTAGAGAGGATATTCCATGTGTTTGAGCTGACGGTGCATTCCCTGACCGTTTAAAGGGGTTAATTTTATGCAGGACCATTTGTTGGCGGTTCTGGGGAGTCAGCTGTTGGAAGACGATATCCTGCGGTGAGGGCCCTGGCAAACGCTGACATGCACCTGAGCCGAAATCGCGTAGAGCTTGCTCGGGGGAGGGGATAGGACGGGAGGGGGGGTGGTGGGAGGGTATAAGCAGGGAGGGTAAATGATGGCAGGTGTCTGGACAGTTAAGCACCGGCCCACTTAAAGGGTGGGCGATTTGGTGGAAATATATCGCAATACCCCAAGAAAATTAACGGTGTCGCAATACTAATGCCAAATTTCCACCCAATTAAAAAAAATACAATTCATACAATTTATTTTTATTCTGTGCTTCACATGCTGTGCTGTCTGCACTCCCAGGCATTACCCCCAATGCACCCACCCCCCTTCCCCCCGGACGCATGAGGTGGGAATGGGACAGTATGTGTATCCAGCTAAATAGTGCAGAGCTTGGTGTTTGCATTGGTGTTCCAGGTGTTTGCTAGAGTAGTGCCAGGTGTTGGAAGTGTGTCACTATAAAGGATTAACTTGTTTTAAAACTTGGGAAGCTCATGAATATGCAGACTGCATTCTTGGAAGCTGCAGGGGTGGCGGTTAGGCAGCTTTTAGGGAAGGACAGCAAACCAGAGTAAAAAAAGTAAAAAAAGGTCCGGTGATTATTTTCAATCAAGGGCAATAGTGGCAGTTACCATTTGCTTTCTGTGATGAATGTGATGGTTTAAGATGTCTGCAGGAAAATAACACTCTGTGGTGGTGGTGGTGGTGGAGGGGGCGGAGCGGGATGAAATCCCTGGGGAGCGGAAATGGCCCTCATTAGGTTGACCCCTTCAACATCAGCCATGAAATTCAATTTTGCGCATCTCATCTCAGCCTCGGTTTTGATTTTACATAAAATTTTAACATGTGAAAATGTTTCAGTCTAAATTTAGTTTTGGTGTTTGGGTTAATATTTGATTGAATTACATTAATAAAAATATCTGAGAAGTCGGAAGAGACTCTAGAAAGCCCCTGTGTGTGTGAAAGTGGTGGCCTATTTATCAGGTTCTAATGAAATATGCAGGCGATCTGCGTTCTGTGAGGGCCTGATATGCCAACCAACGATTGACCACCCCTGTCACCCACTTTAAAATTGGGAGCCTTGCACGTGACCAAGATATGTGAGGGTTCTTGAGTGCAGAGTTTTTTCTATACCGAAACATTTCAGGTCTGGTATTCCCAGATCTTCCCCGATATATTCACCCAAAATACTGTAAGCTACTGTAGTATCTGATACTCGTGTTTGTTGCCAGATCCATCTTATGGACTCATGTTGGTGTTTGGCTCCTAGTGAACAGAACATTCGTTTAACTTGGGGGAAAAAACTGGAAACAGTTTTTTTTAATGGTGGGGACATCGATGTCACATGATCAAATTCACGTTTTTGGCATGAATTTCTAGGACACACAGAGTTGCTTGTAGAAGTTAGTTAGATCTTACTTTGGTGAAAACAAGGACATATACTTTACATGTAAAAATTCATAAATTTTTTTTCTGCTGCGACAGAAAAGAAGCAGAACAAGAAATTGCGCCAAATGTAAAAAAAAAAATGAAATTGCATCCCTTAAACTCTTCCCTGTAGCGAAATTGCCCCCCTCCTCCTCCAACACCCCCCTTAAAATAAATAAAACACTTACAATCCCCAGCAGTCTCAAAATTAAATTGCATGCCACCCCTCCAAAAGTAGATTGCACCCAACCCCCCCCCAACATTAAAGAGAACCCCATCCCTCCCCACAACAACCCACTAAATGAAATTGTGTGCCACCCCACACCAAAATGAAATCACACGCTTCCCTCTTCTCTTCACCAATTGGGAATTGTATGCCCCCCCACACACACACCCCCCACCCACCCCTCAGGACAAAATTGTGCTTTCCCCAAATCCGGACCCCCTCCTTTGGCAAGTCGTAAACAATTGCCCACCTCCACAACATACCTCTTGGTTCACAGGAAACTACTGTTTGGGTTTAAGCAATTTTATGTTCTTGTTTACCTTCTGTTTGCCCAGTGTGTTGCACGCTGCTTGACTTTGACTGTAAATTGATAGGAATCTTACTGAATGCAGTCTGGCTGTTAAGAGCTCACAGACGAGTTCAGAGTTTTAGGATCGTCTTTAGAAGGGATGCCTGGGATCATGGCGTTTTTCGTGGCATGTTTCGCTGTAATTCAGCACTGAAAGTGAGTTCTTTTACTAAAACACTTCATACCTGAACAGCGCTAATAAGGGACCATGTGAAATTCTTAAACTACCAGAAGTTTGGCCTTTTAATCACATTTTAATCAAATTTCATTCTTCAGCTGGATAGTGATCCTAAGCATTCTTCAATATTGTGACAGTGATATTTCCAGTCTAGAGAAAAGCAAAGCTTTTCCAGTCTCTCTCCCGTGGTGCTGCAGGGGTGACCTGGACTGATGGGTTTGAAATGAGCTCCAGCAAATGAGACAGAACTGTTTGCTGCTTAAAAAGGTGCTGGGAGAGTTTGGAAACTGGTTATTTCTGAAAATTACTGCAAATCTCTGCCAAATGGGAGGAGTTTTTGATTAAATGTGTCTATAAACTTTCGCAAGTTTCACCTAGAGTGTATATTGTTAAACTTCAAAACCGGTCAGCTACATTTGATGCAAGTGTTTCTAATGTTTTCATGTAGTGAACTTCTGAAAGAGCAGAACGTCGTGTGTAGCTGCGGCAGCGCAGGACCCTGGCAGGAGCGCTTGTATTGATTTCGAGTTGAGATGGATACAGATCAAGAGGAGACATGCCCACCTCCTGGAATGCATGACGCGTCACTGTGGCAGGTCCTTCCTGCCTCACCTTACGGCAGAAAAGTTCCAGAGGTGTAACAGGATGGATGATTAGAGGCATTGTCATGGGTTGAGTTGCGTTCCGTCTTTACTGTAAACCAACAGCCCCTCTATCTATAATTTTCTTTCTACAGACTTTCGTTTATATTTAATTTAGACTTGTTTTATGTTGTCCTTGTGCCTCTGTGTGTTGAGTCAATGTCTGTTATTCTCAGTCCTTGTGTGAACTGGGGTTATACATTGTCTTCTGAATAACGTAGAACCCAACTCAAATGTCAAATTGCAGTTGTAATTATACCAATATTATTAAACATCAGGTAAAACGAAAATGTGAATTGGTTGAAAACCTGTCCGAGCCTTTAAAAGGCCCACATACTGAAATAGTTATGCATTTCAGATTTTCTGCCGAGGTGTGTTTGTTATTGTTGTGAAAACACACACACGTTTCAGAATGTTGTTGATTTTAAGAATTGGCCCTTATTCTGCGAAATTTGTGAATTTGCCTCTAAAGGTTTCCGCTTGTGTTTAATCAAACTTGATTCAAATCTTTGGACTTGCCGGAGCCAGCTGTTTGGCACAACCGCCAGTTATTCTGATGGAATTCTTAGAGGCAGGCATAGATTAGGCACAGGCACTGGCACCACATTGGTGGAACAGGGCTTTTAGACAGGTAACTCTGGGACATATTTGGTTTTTGTGGTGTCACAAAATTACAAATTCGAAACAAGCTCTTTTCCTGGTAAATTTGTTTTGCTGTTTTGGACTGTGGTTTGAGATTTTCATTGTATTTACCCTTTTTAAAAATTATTTTTATTAGTTCACGTAAGGACTTTTAATTGTAGGCCCGATGCAGATCGATTCAAATTGCACTGAAAAATGAATGGAGGATAAGACCCGTTAGAGTACGCGTGTTGTTTTTGAATGCGGTCTTTCGTGGTTACCCTGAAGTGAAGTCAGAAAAGGTCACGGGCTTCGGGCTGCTGCTCTGAAACAGATGCCGTTTCTTTTTTCGTAACTATCAGTGAGCCGTAACCCTAACCCTGACACAACACCCACCGAGTAAACACACGGCGAAGAACGAAACAAAAGGAGGGAACAACAAGAGCCCGGCTGAACTTTAGTGAGAGTGATTTACAAGCTGGGGTGCTCGCCCTACACGAGGATCGCTTGTTCTTCTCTACTCAAATCCCTTTTGGACTAAAACACAAGCATCAACCTGAGAAGGTGTTAAAGGACTGCCAAGGCTGAACCCAGAAAGAACGAGATGAAACCCAAAAAAGTAAAAAGTTGACGTTCCTCATCGATACACTTCAGTCAAAGTGAAAGTACTGTTTGAAAACACAAATCCCCCGAAGCGCCCCGTCTTGGCGTGTCATCCCACCCCCAATGTGTTTGCACACGTTTTCAGCTGGAGAGCGGAATGTGACCCTAATAGACGTGAAGAGAATGGCCTCGCGGAAAGAACCCTCTTGAGGACCTGCAGAATCTTTCACATGACTTGACATGGTGTTGATGCTCCTCGTAAGAGGAGATTTGCAGCAGGAGGTTCAGCTTCTTGCCGGTCTCCCTAGCAGGTCTGCTTGCCCGATTCACACGGACATAAATAGCCCCGCCATTGTTAATTCAGTACTTTTGATGTGACTCAAGGAGACAATGAGACATTTTAAGTATTAATGAATGAAGTTCTCATGTCTGGAAGGAAAGAGGAAGCTGGATTTGGGGCTGAAATATTTGCCCTCGTGAGTCATCATAACTCCATTGAAAGCCGAGCCGTGTGTTTGGGAATGCGAGATGGATGTTGAGGCGTGTGGGGTAAGCCGACATGCCCCCCCCCTCGCGAGTCCCGTCGTAGTAAAGCATGTTTATTGGTGTGGAGTCAAGCCGGCTGGATTGAAGCTGGAGTTGGAGGGAATGTTCATAACATCATTTTACAATGTTTCTAGACCTCTTTGAAGATCAAGAGGTTTCTCGCCTTGAAAGCTTTCATCGTTCTGAGCTCCGGGAGAATCAGTTTAATTTTGTCATGTGTTTTTTGTGGAAGGTACTTTTGGTGAGAATCTAATACCGATATCCAGCTTTTTTCATCTAAATACCCCGTTTCCTGGTGATCAGTGTTTGAAGAGGTGGGGGCAGTGTGAAGGTGATTAATCAAATGATAGTCTGGCGGGGGTGGAAGGGTGGGGGTTGGGGTTGTTGTGGGGCAGGATGGTTGCAACATTTTTATTGACCAGGAGTGGGATGATCAACAAAAATTGTCCATCTGGGGTCAGGAGATCATTTTGTATGCCTTTTGTGGTGGCCACGCAAACCAAAGAAATTGGGTTGTCTGGGAAATGGGTGGAAATCCGCCAGTTTTGCAAAAAGTAGTATGTAGCAGAACACTACAGAGCAACGTTACCCTAGCACTGACGTACCGATACTTGAAAACTTGAAATGTAGATATTAGAACTAGCTCCGATGTAACCTGCCGTTGGAATTGTCCAGCAGTATAGACTAAATGTAGTTATTAGAACTAGCTCCGGTATAACCTGCCGTTGGAATTGTCCAGCACTAGAGACTAAAATGAATTAAATTGTAGATGTTTTAGTGTCCGGGTGCCACTTTAAGGTTCTTAAAATTCATTTTGGAGAAAAGCACCGCAAATGTACCTTCAGATATTGGCCCAATCCCAGACACCGACCATGTTTAGTCGTTTCAAACTCGCTTGCCATCTTTGTAGGAAACCACAAGACATCTGGGTACGCCCTTTCCGTGGTTCTTCTAATCTCCTCTTTCTGGCTTTTAAGGCTTATCTTAATTCCGGAGCAAGTTATGGAGTAACCTCAGTAGTTCGGGATCTATTCCGCCTTTGAGGGGCTGCTGAGTAAGCGGGGGAACGCGGTCCGGCTGCGCTCCAGGCCTCGGTACGTACGGCTGAATCGCTGCGTACGCCACCACATCAGTCCAGGTCGGATTAAGAGATTAGGAACGCTGGGCTGTCATAGTGGTTTCATGGATCGGAGATGAGTCGACTGTGACTCGGAAGATGAAACAGGTAAGCTCATTAAGAGATTAGCATAAGCTTTGATGATTACTCATTGGGAATGCGGTGCCATGCCGAAGTTCAGATGGGTCAACAGCTCACGTTCGCACCGCGTCCCGGAACGCCTGCACGTCATAAGTTTGGGGAATGCTGACGGATTTGCTTGGAATAGCCGACCCTTCCTGAACGCAGGCCCGAAGATGGCTGTGGGGTGTAATGTAAACTTAAAAGGGCTTCCTGCAGAAAATCCATGCTATCAGCAAGGTTTTCTCCAGTCTGTCCATTGTTTTTGAAGCTGGAAGGAGGGAGAGAAGAACTTGCTCCAGTAGTCACTTGTGGTTTATGTGCTAAATGTAGCCGGGGGTGGGGGTGGGGGGGAGGAGTATGTGTGTGTGTGTTTGTGTGTTTTATTGAGATCTGGTTACTAGCTCCTGTGGACATAGTTGAAAAGTGTGTGTACTCACCTGAGTCAGGAGAAACACCCGGTTTCCCCTCCCCACCTGCCTGAAAAACACACGATCTGCAACATTGCACTGTTTATGTCAGCCCTGGCATGGGCTGGCATGGGCCGCTCTCACTGAAGGGGAAAGTCTCTGTTTGTTCTGCAGGAATAACATTCGGTTCAAACAAACATCAAGCCAGCAAATGTACCGCTGTTGGTCGCAGACTGGCCTCTGATTTACGCCCCCCCCCCCCCGATCCACCTGGACTTCGTTGGGCAGGCCCGCTTTCACAGCCTAAAAAGAAGCATTCGTTCACATCAAGTTCGGTCAAATTTAGTCATTTCCAGGTAGTTTCTGATATATACCAAAAAACAAGCTTTCTGGTGGCTTGCACAGCATGTAGCTGCATTCCTGGAGTTTCACTGGGGATGTAGAGATTTAGGACCATTGCCTTGGTGTTAAACCCAAATGCCACGGTCTTGAAAAGTTGCCGTCGCAACTTTGCCCTTCATATAACCACCATTTTGGAGGTAGCCAAACTACTTGAGGGATGTCTGGCACTCTTCTAGCAAATTACAGCAACAAAGGATATGTTTTGTTATGTTTTGGTTTTGTTGGTGATCTAGTGGTGTTTGTTGATGGCAGATACCTTACCATTATCCCTCGGCTATTGAATGTCTACTGTCTTTAGAAGTGTTTTGTTCAATCTCCGGTTGCTTGGTGATTGAGTTCAAACTCTAAAACTGTCTGGATGTTCTCAGGCTACTTTACTATTCACTGTAATACTGATTTAATATAAATATTGGCCTGATTTGAAGCTCTTCAGTGTTTAATAATTAAGTTACTGAGTTATTTACTGGGGATGTACTGATTCAATTTCAGGATCAAAATAATAACCCATGATGATAACGTTCAGGGTTTTCCCAATTATTAGATTGATAGGGGAAACACTGCCAGTTACATCTATAGGTTTCTGAGGAAAGATGGTTCCTAGCATTATGTTTTTTATTTGCTTATGTTTTGGTGTCATTCTTAGCGTAGTTTCAATATACACACTAAAGTCCAGTGTGGATCCAATTGTTGCTATGGTGTGGTATGGAAGAGCAAGCAGGGTCCTGCTTTAATCTTCAGTGCTGAGTATTTAGGTTCTTAAAAGAAAGTTTTGTTTTTTTTATTTGTGGTTGAATATTGAGTAACAGACCAGTGAGATCTCCTTCCTTCTTCCTTACTTCCTACTGGGCTTGGTCTGTATGATGATGATGATGATGATGATGTTATGCCGCAGAACAGAAAAATATGATGACGTTGTAAAAAAAAACCCAGTGTGGTCAGTGATGTAAAACAAAATGGAAAACAACTCCAGTGCTTTGGCTGTCACCCTGAAAACAAAAGACACAAACTAGTGATGGGGCAATCCAGGTTTTTCCAGTTCAGCTCCGATTCTGATACACGACTGCGATAGCAATGCAGACTCCAATAAAATACATCTGTTTTACTTTACTGTTAGTATTAATTTTGTTGAAATTGTGCTATTTGTTAGTAGGTACATCACAGATTAATTAAATAAACTACTAAGCACTTAGTAGAAGAGCAAAGGCTATACAGAACTACACTGAATTAAATGGTGATCTAAAGAAATTAGATCTTTTTTTCAGAAAAAGTTAGCAGCAACAGTTGAGAGATCAAAAACACAACAATCTTGGCTGAATCATTTAAATAGTTCAAGTTTTATATCTATTTTGGCAGCAACAACTGTGTAAAAAGGGCAAAACATACATTTTAAATCACATGAATTCAGAGACACAACATGGACATGGACAAAGCTTAATCACGTCTTTATTTAAGGTGGACTGGCCGAGATGTGAGATGTCCACCTTTAGCCTTGTCATTTTTTATGTCAATTATTTTTATGTCAGTATTATGTCAATTTTAGGAGCAACAACTGTGTAAAACTAATACACATAAAATAACATTAATTCGGAGACATGGCAGGGCACTGTAATCTCACCACTTTTGTATTTGAGGTGGACCGGCCAAGTTATGAGATGCCCAACTTTAGCCTTGTCGTGTTTTGAGCCTGTCCTCCAAAAAGTCCATTTTCGCGGAAACAACTGTGCAAAAATAATTGATTGTAAAACTAATACATTTTAAATAATGTGAATGCTGAGACATGACAGTTCAGAGCGCAATCTCACCGCTTCTGTATTTAAGGTGGACCAGCAGATATGCCCAGCTTTAGAGATGTTTTGAGAGATAGAGAGAGTGGGAGAGGGCAAAACATCCAACAAAATACAGAAAATAGCCAAAGAGGGTTTGAGGGAGAGCTAAAGGTCTCTTAAATTCGTTTTGCATTTGGGTTGTCTGCTATTAATTTGTTGCACTTTTGGAAAATGCCGGGCGTCTGCTGCCGATGCATCGCGTATTACACAGCTTCGAGTTTAAGGTCCCACGCAAACTGGAATTTAGAGATTGGGTCTGTCCGACCGATATCCAATATCAGATTTATGGCTATTTCGGAACCCGATACCGATATCATATTGGATCTGGCCCATCTCTAACACAAACTAAACCACAGTTAGTAAAAAAAAAACCAAACAAAACAGCACTGCTAATGAGAAACATTATGAATCAAATTGTAGAAAATATGAAAAGCATACAAGCCATTTTACACCTAGCAATGCAGAAAATGCTCCTGAAATGTTTTCCAATCACTTTTTTATTAACTTCCCATATTATTTGAGAGGTAATTAAAGATAATGGACAATATAATGTGTCCATTACAGTGGACATCGGAACTCCATATATGGCTAATTGAACCATATTTTAAAACCATGAATTCATCATAAGAATGAGTAAAACGTGAATGTATCTCTATGTTGCAGTCTACGGAAACATAAAAAAAAGCACCATGAACATCATTAATGCCAGAACTATGATGCGATTTGTTTGTGTTTATTGGCTTCGTAAATTCAGAAAGCAATTTCCCTTCTTTGAAACGTAAAGGCACACACTGCACTCGGTGCACATCACACAGGTTTTGCTGTTGCACCCAAATCTCCGGCTCCTGGAAGCATGTGGCTCATCCTGCATCTCTGGGAGATGGATGGCCCCATAGTGCCTCAGAACCACGTTTGGCTGTGGCTTCTACTTTTGACGTGGGGGAGTGTAGTCACCTCTGACAAGGAATCCCTTTCTTCTCATTTGAAAAAATACAGAACAAAATGGAAGAATTAACTACAAATGTCCACTAAAGAGGACATTTATTAAACACAAATAATGTAGTAAAATCTTGCTACATTCATTTACAAATTGGTTTAATGTGTCCTTAAGAGATTCATATAAAATATAACAACAACATTTCAAGACAAATTTAGCTTAATATCAATTAATATGCACTTACCTTTCCTCTTCCCATAAAATGAAGCTGTGGTAAAGGATGCCATTTTCCTCCAACACAAACAGGAAGTTCCCAAAGTCCCACCCCTACAAATGGGGTATCACTTAAAAGTCCTAAAAGTCCTAAATAGATATCAAAAGGAGTTAGTTCAGTGACATGCAGGGGGTGGAAGATATTCAGGTTTACAAAGGTCCTTCAGAGAGGACAAATTTGAACTGCTGGTAGTCAGGAGGATATAAGCTTTAAAGCTGACTCCTCTGCTGTAGAAGAACAGGCTGTAAATCTAGAACCATGTTTACTGTATTTGTAAATGTATTTGTTGCATGATGCTGATCTAGCCCCACGTTTGTTGACCCTTGAGTCTGCAGTGAGCAGTTTTTCACCATCGTTTAGACACCGTGGAGAAATGTAATGCAACATGCCTTAGTCTTCTTAGCCTGAGGCTTTGAATTCAGACTCGGGTCTCCACTTACTTGGAACATGAGTAATGAATACTGTAGAATCCCCATTAGCAATATACTCATCCCTCTGCTGTACTCAGACGTCTGTAGCTTTCTCAGTCTGTGGGGAGTCATTCCATTGCTAATGAAAAGAGTGGGATTCCTTTACAAGCTATTGATTGCTAGAGTGTTCATTTGCGTTTAGAAGGCTTCAGCTCTGGCAGGTTTCCGTGATGAAAGCAGCCGCTACGCTCTACAAATAATGGGTTAAACGCATTACAGTCTTGGACTTCTCGGATAAAATCAAAAGCTGGTAAGCACCTGGATGGGGTTCAAAGTATAGGATTGTAGCAATATGTTCAGAATACACTTTTTGGGTGAGTGAAATTTTAAAGGATCTTGTTTGTTCCTACTGGGAAATGTGATGCGGTTTCTGATAAATCATACCAATGAAGAATATGCTTTAGATTTTATTTTATTTTATTTTTGTTGATGATGTGAAGGTTACTGTGTGGAATACCGGCTCATACCAAAAAAACTTTTTGTTATGAGTTTTCTTATAGAACTTAGCGGAATGTTTGATTTGAGTGAGTGCTGAAGCTCCAGGTGACGATATAAAAAGCTTCTGGATTATAGTGCTTAAAATATTACTTTTAGAGAGCGCATTTTTGTGCATTTTCTTATTTTTAATTTCTCAAATACTTTCATATACAGTAATTAATTAAACCTTTATGATTTTGTGCATCAGCGGAATCCGGAGTTAACAAAGATGGTCCAAACCAAGGGCAATATAATCCCCAAAAGTATGTCTTTATCTTAGCATAACGAAGACACATGTTGTATTTAGCCTTTAGCGGTTAGCTCTTTGTGTCTCGGACATATTTAGTCCCACAGAGTGGACTTGAATACTGTGTAATGTATCTAGACTCGAAGCAATTGTATTATTACAATTGTCTTAAGTTGCAGCTATTTTTATTATTTATTTTTTAAGTATTTATAATTTATTGAATATAAAGTTGTTTTAAAAAGTCACATTAACATTCAAGTGGACAGAGATGTTAAAAGCCGTTTACACTGTATTACATTTCTGACACTTGTTCAGTGCAATAAAACCTTTTACAAGCACCTCTGAATCCTGTACCAAGTTTTAATGCCTCTTTGGTGCTTGAAAATATGTTCTGGAAGGTATAGTTTTGCCAAAAACACATTTTATGAAACTACAGTCAGCTTCCAGCTTCAGGTAGATATGGGACGATAACCGGTTTCAAGGTATACCGCGGTTTAAAAAAGTCAAGGTATCAAAACTGCAAAAAAAAGTTATACCGTTCCTACGATATGTGCAGT
>JBBMFX010000002.1:2388549-2405455 GCA_037832545.1 Rhabdalestes septentrionalis | reverse complement strand
TAGTAGTAGCAGTAGCAGTATTAGTAGTAGTAGCAGTAGCAGTAGTAGTAGTAGTAGTAGTAGTAGTAGTAGTAGTAGTAGCAGTATTAGTAGTAGTAGCAGTAGTAGTAGCAGTAGCAGTAGTAGTAGCAGTAGCAGTAGCAGTAGCAGTACTAGTATTAGTATTGTGAGTATTATTACAAGTCTCCTTTGTCACATGCTTTATAAAGCCCTGGACTTCATCCATGGGTGAAAATGGTTCTAATGTAGGTTCGTTTGCGCAGGTTTTCAAAACTACACTGTCATTTGTTTGCACTGGTGTGTGTGTGTGTGAGTGTGTGTGTGTGTGTGTGTGTGTGTGTGTGTGTGTGTATTTGCATATGCTCAGTGACTGTGTCCCTGGTGACCACATGACCTGGCTACTGTCCAGACTCTCATTGTGTGGGAGCTGCGTTTGCTCGTTTCCACCCGTTCCTCTGGTTCTGCTGCTGCCGGCGGGTTGGCATGCCCGGCTCCAGCAGCTGAAGGGATGCAGGGAAAATAAAAAGGGAAGATGCCCCCTTGGCACTAAGTCCCGTAGCTCTCGCCGTTCACGGCTCAAGCCCGTCGCCGGACCCATGCAGAGACGCCAGGGTCTTTAGTTTCGGGTGCACCAGGGATGTGCCGCTTCAGAGGCGGGACTTCCCCTTTCCGGGTGAAGAGCCCTGAACCAACATAGACAGGAAACCGGCGGCTTCACAGTCGAGAGAGGGGTTCTGTCTGCGGAGTCGACGTCACTTACAGCGGCTTCCCTCCTTCCAGTTACCGTTACAGCTTCAAAAACATATTGCGATCTGCAAAAACTGATTCATTTGCCTTTTGGCAATTCATGAATTGAATATTCATTTGACATCTAAAGTCTGAGAATAGGGATTAGTCTGGTTTTGATTGTACTGACAATACTGATCAATACCTAAACACATCCACACTGTTATTGTTACTTCTCTACAGCATCTGGTGCAAAAAATTCTGGTCATGTGATGATAACTATAAAAATATATATTTAATGTAATATTGATGACGAATAAGAACGAGGCTGAATGTAGTTTACAAAATAAAATCAATGTGAAAATGTCTCTTCTAAAACTAGGCGAGACATTATTTCCTGTACGATAGGGAGGGGAGAAAAAAGTATTGGGACGCTCCACCGTAGAGTTGAATGACATTATGTCCCAATACTTTTGTCCATTGAGACGCACTGAATGAAATCTATCAAGAGTGGACAAAAGTATTAGGACACAGGGCTATTAAAGTGACATGGAGAGAGAAATCACCCACGCACACACTCAAAGTCTCTCTCACACACACAGCATTTTGTAGACTATATTTGATCTATACTTGATTAAAAAATACTGGACATGACTAAGACAGATAAAAACTGAAACGACGGCTTGACGCAACGATTAGACTAAAGCTAAAATTAAGACAGAACCCCACAATCCACACCACTGACCAGTCAGGAACTGGGACCAGTTTAGAACTGGTTCTGCATGCCTACCCCTGCCCACTCTAGCAGATTCACCTACCTCCCGCCTAGAGTTCAAAATATTGTATGATATTGCACCCATTGTCAGAATTCTGTTACATATAACCACTTCAGAATGAAGGATCACATGTTTGTGGTCAAAGTTTAGCAGGACTGTAGGTTTTACTCATTCGTATGTTTCTCATTTTGTCAGTGACTGTCATTGCATGCATATATATGTATATATCAATATATCCACAGTGTTCTTACATACATTTATATATCCAATCTGTACTTATATACATACAGATACTCAATGTGTACATACATATACTTATCAAAATTTACATATACAAATATATACCTTTTTTTTTTTTCAGTACATACGTCCATATTTATATTTCTAGATTGTTTGTATATTGTGCTTTTTATAACATACTGTTGGTTATTTTTCATTTTTTGCTACACTTGCTTTTGTTCTGTCCACTTTCTGCCACGCAAATTTCACACTTGTGAAACTAATAAAGATTGATGTTATCTTATCTTAGGTATGTCACTTATATGCTTAGTTTTCCCAGCAACTCAAAGGTACATTTTAAGATAAGATTAGGTAAGATAAACCTTTGTTAGTCCCACAAGTTGGAAATTACGGCAGAAAGTGTACAAAAGTATGAGCAGCAAAAAACAACAAAGTAAATCTAAACACAACCGTATGATATAATGTGTATGGACTGTGTAGTATATCAAAGTACACTACACAGATATCACAAATATCGAAATATAGACATATATGGACCGATATATATGTGTGTGTGTGTGCGTGTGTGTGTGTGTGTGCAAATATATGTATGTATGTTTATATACACATATATTTATATAATGTGTTCTAATTTAAACTGCTCTGCACGTTTCCCACCCCTGCATCCTCACAACTTCCAAAATTTGATCCCCACCACATGGACAGCTGCCAATTTCTTCACCATTTATCATCCATCCCACTTCACCGCTGCTGGTGCTGTAGCCCTTGGCCATAACCACAAAGCACCATGTTGTCAGAGCGTGCTCTTTATTTTAAGAGCTCCATAGCTTGTCTCATCCCGGGCTGTGCCAGGTGGCGTACTGTACGCCCGATATAGCTCTGGCCGCGGATTCACCGGCACTGCTGTCTCCCCTCGGAGCGTCTGCATGCCACTCCGCTGCGAGACCCACCTGTTCTGCTCTGATCCACTTTGCCAGGGAAAAAAAAAGACAAACGAGGATCTCTGCATCCTACGCCGCGACCTCACATCCAAATCAAAAGAGCAGCCGTGTGCTAGGAGATTTTTCCTTTTTGAAATTAACGACCCACAGATGGGACGTCAATTTTTGGGTTCAAAAAAAGGAAACGTTTGTATTTCATCTAAGCTATAAAAATGAAAAGTTCGGGTTAGCTCCCCTCCCATAAAACGAATTAAAGCCTCTTTTGTATTGCGTATGGCCACACAATATATTTCAATATTGAACGGAAGCGGAATGTTTGGGGTTTTTTGGAGCAGCGGGCTGTGCCAGTAACCCCCTAACCCCTTAAGAAGCTCCCCAGACTTCATTCTGAGCACATGTACTCTCTCTCTCTGGCTGAACAGTCTATCTCGTCCTCAAGGTTATGTCTTTCTTTTTTTCGTTTTTGGAAGGGGCCACTCTGCAAGCATGTTCCACTCAACCATTAGGGCTTGTGGATGTTGCTGGAAAATGGGTCACACGCAGAGTCTCGCCGTCCTTGGGAATTTGTCCTGCCGGTTGAGCGTCTCGTCTTTGTTTTTGCGCAGCCATGTCAAGTCCGTGTTTCTCGAAATACACTCTCTGGCACGTTTACTAGTGGGAAGGTTTGCGAAAGAAGGTTATGGGGAGCGCCAGGTGAGATATTGGTTTCTTGCAGTGCTTTCTGCTCCAGTCACCGTCTGGTGAAGCTGCGATTGAAATGGGACGGAAAGGTAATTATGATGGGGAAGGTACGGTGCGTGGACTATAAAGTCTGTCTCCTCTGAAGGGGAGGCTGAGCCGGTGCGGAGCTATGTGGGTCGTCAGCTATTTTAATCTGCGATGTTGCCGGGAATACCTGAGGGAACGGCCAGGCTCTGTCGGAATGGGGGCTGTCGGTGTGCAAGTGCCAGTTTGTGTCTGGGTGGGTGAGTTTGTGTCTGTGTGTGTGTGTGCGAGCTCAAGTGCACACAGGCATGTGAGTTGCGTGTAAAGTCTAGAAAGGTTTGTGTGTGTGTGTGTGTGTGTATGTGAAAGAGAAAGAGACAGAGAGAGAGAGAGAGAGTCCCCCCTGCTCTGGTGCACTTTAAGGGATGAGTATTGAGTACTTTTCCCCTTTCTCAGGTTCACTGCTGGATGAGCATGCTTTTAAGCATGGGCTGCTGCTCTGAGCGAGCCTAGTCCAGACCGACTTCCTTCCTTCCACAGAACACACACACATAAACACACACAGTTGGAGTTCTCATTCTGTCTCTCTCTTTCTTTCTCTCTCTCTCTCGATCCACAGACAGGTCAACAGCTCCATTCTCCACAGAGAGCACCAGTGACTCATCTCCACTCTTCTGTATTCAGGATGAGATCACTGGCTCTTCCACTAAAGTGCTAAGAGTTGCTCCGCACAGTCCCATCCACACTGTAGATTCCTGTAAAACAATTATAATGATGACGATGAGGTAATGCCTGTGACCGCTCCTGGTTTGCATTCTTCCTAGTAACCGTGCCGTCATCACTGCCACGCGTGACCTTGTGCCGCTCCGGGGAAGCGGCGGGGAAGGGAGCGAGGAGGAGTTTCGGAGAGAGTGCTACGGCAGGCCCCCCCCCGCGGTGAGGACAGGTGTGATGGCAGCGGGGGCACCTGGCGAGCTCCTGATGAGGAGCAAGGCGGCTTCAAAAAGGCCGGGTGTTATTTATACACTAAACAGGTTGGGCTGCCTCGGATGAGCACGCCCATGCTAGTGGGGCGAAAAAGAAATAGAATGAATAAATGAATAAATAAATAAATAAATAAATAAATAAACGAGTTCCACTTGGCCGGCCACGTAAACACGGCTCCCACGGCCCGCCTTCCCCGTGCACTCTTGGCAAGAGGTCTGCCTTTCCATGGCTTCCATTGTAGTCAGGAATTAATGGACTGCAAAAGCATTCATCAAGTCCCAGTTAGGCTCCCTTTTATGTCACTGTAGCGGCCGTGTCAGGCACTGGTAATTGGGTTCAAAGTGCCATCGCTGTAAAAGGCTGCGTGGGAGTGAGTCAGAGTGAGGGCGGGGCCCTCGCCGTCTCAGGTGACCTCACTCTCAGCCTGGTGTGTGTCTGTGTTCAGAGATTGGGGGGGGCGGGAGTGAGGTCATTCTTTCATCGAGGGTCTCTGGGAGGGAGTTTGTGTGCGTGTGTTCATGCACGAGTGATAAAGACTGAGCGAGAGGGGATGGTGAAAGAAAACGGAACATAAGTTGCTGTGAAGAGTGAGGGTTGTTTCACTTGCCCATGTGTTTTTTGCAGATCGGGCTTGCTGTGAAAGCTCCATTGTCAGACTATAGCCACGCTTTGTGCCGCAGTTTAGTTGTTGTTGCTGTTCATTGCTTTTTAAGAGCATGGACATTTTATACTTTAGTGGAGCACGTTGTTTCCATGATATTCCTCCTCCCACCGCGCTCTCCTTTCCTCCCTCCCTCTCGGTGCCGGCCGTCTGAGTGGCAGGGCATTGTGTCTGACGTGGGAGAGATGAGATGGGCCGATACCATGCAAGGAAAGGACAGCATGAACAGATTGAGACGTCACAACAAAGCTGAGGCACACAGTTAAGCGTCGCGAGCACATATCATGAGCGGGATCAGATCAGGGGAGGCATTTCTTTAGACATCCATCTCCTGTGAGATATCCCTGTGTTTTGTTTCTTTAAGATGTTTTTAAGGCTTTGTGAGATCTCCCCTCTGATTCTTGTGTCTCACGCTCGGTCAGCGAGGTGTAATGCTTTAGAAAACAAGATCGGACGGCTTCCTCACTGCTAACGGTCTCAATTCCAATTCTTGCTTTCTGTGAAATTACCTTTTACTTGTCAAAACGCAATTACGCACTCCAAGTTCGACTATTTACGATAGACAATGGTCCCATCACTCTGTCTAATAAATCACCTAATCATCTACCAGCAAGCCATTGACTGCTTTTTTCGGTAAACGGTCTCTGCGCCGGGCTTTCGAGGGCTTAATTTATCCCAGAGTGCCAGTGTTTACCCATTCTTTGACGTAAGTGCAGGGGGCTGGGGGGAGTGGGGTAGAGCCCAGGAAAGAGCAAAGGAGTTTGTTGTCCCATAAAATACGGCCTGAGCTTGCTCTGTGTAATTACCACTCTGCAAGATAATTATAAAGAGGACAGAGTCAGGGATGAATAAGCCATTTGCGTGTTCTTAAGTGAGCGACAGCAATTAACTGGGTTGCCTAACCTGGTGCGGAGGAGTCGTGCCGGGCCGGTATTGCGTGCAGTTATCAGGCAGAGCAGAACCCGGTGGTCCTCTCCTATCTCACGGAGGTGAGCCCTTGAAAGGAGTTGTTTAATTTTTTTAAGCGGCTTTGCAAAATCGGCGTTCTCCATTTTGTTTTGGAGCCTTCCGTGCGTGAAAAATCCCCATGGCACAAAGGCTTTGGCGGCGGTGCTGCCGGATTGGACGATAGCCCGAACATGGGAAGGATGGAGGGGGGCTTGAATTCCTGTTATCTTAACTGCCTTTGTCTATCGTGGCTGGCTTATCCGGAGTCTCGAATGGGGGCTGGATTTGGTGATGTAGCCTTCTACTATCCCTCCTACCGACTCCCCCCCCACCTTGGGTAGTCCGGTCAACCCGGTCCACGGTGAACCCAGCCCGGAATGTGCCAGGCAGGATCTTTTGTGTGTGATGCTTCTTATCAGTGGGGCTGCAAGCCGAGCGTGGAGGCCAAGAATGTGTTGCATAACCTGATTTCTAACTCCAAGTCGAGGCACAGACATGGTATCTTCCTGCATCCTACCTGTGCAATTTCCTGTCCCATTTCCCATTGTCCAGCCCATACTGAGTCACAGAGTTTGGTCAGATGGGACAGGAAACGAGCTCACAAGTATGGAATGTGTTTCCTCACTGCTAGGGCCTCCTTGTCACTGCCGTCACACTCTCAGCTGGTCGCATCCTGTGGGTTGGGCACAAAGGATCACCCCGGGTTATATTTAGTTGTGGGCAAGTGTGATTGCATCAGTTTTATAGGACTTCACACACTGGCAAGGGTGAAATCATCCCAAGGAAATGCAGTTACAGAGAAAGACTTTACTGTTCTCTTTATTGCCCTTAACACTGAGCTACACAGAGTTGTCAGACAAGAGCGGGCTCTCTAAGAAGCGTGTCTCGGTGGCTGCTGAGCAAGACTCGTTTCTTCAGCTCACCCCTGCCGCTTCATTGTTGAATGTGCAGCCTCCATGCTTTTATGACTAATAGGCGGATGAGGTAACGGGGTTTCTGCAAGGGCAGGATAGGACGGGCAAAAATGGACAGGCACAGTGACCTGAGCTGACG
Source organism: Rhabdalestes septentrionalis (assembly GCA_037832545.1). NCBI lineage: Eukaryota > Metazoa > Chordata > Actinopteri > Characiformes > Alestidae > Rhabdalestes > Rhabdalestes septentrionalis. Next base: position 2,398,418 of record JBBMFX010000002.1, on the reverse strand, counting down.
GGACACATTACTCTGACATAACTCAGAGAGTAACTCTACCACCTCACCCTCATCCTTGGGTAATTTTAGCCTCTCTCTATGTGGCTTCCCGCTCATAATGCAGAAGTGCAGAGGTGTGCTTTGGACAAAAGCCCAGAAACCACTGAAAGAGGTAAAAGGGAGAGAATTTGGACCTGCTGTCTTCAGCATAAGGGTTTGCATAAACGGATGGAAAGACACAGACAGATTTGGTTCAACAATGTTTACTCTAGGAAAGGAAGTGCTTGCAACCTTTTATGTGGCATAGCTGCCCACAGAGAGGATTGTAACCTGGGGGTTTCAGTAAATTGCCTTGCATAGCCATTTATTTGTCATGATCATTTAGGCCAAGACAGTCTGGGTGTTTTGAGTTTACGACGCACACTCTCATAACCAGTTTTGTGGTGGAAGTATACACAGAATTCGCAAAAAAAAGTCTCAGTTTGAGTGAGGGAGTTGACGTCCCCCCAGTACACTATTCTACACCATTCTGGACTGTTAAAATTGTTTTTACACTAATTTTTTCATTTTTTTTCTGTAACAACAGTACAGTGAACATTTACGTCCTTTTCGTTTGTAGCGTCTCTGTGTTTTTATCTCCTCAAAGACGATTTTACAGCTGTGTTAGGATCGGTAGGCCAGGGTGAGTTTCAAATAAGTTCAGGTTACTGAAAAGAACGGATCTGCGTCGTAATTTGATGACCCCTGTAACTGATTTGGACTTGTATTTTTTATAAATATTTGCCATGTGACTGGTAGACAGAACAGCCATGGATTTTAACTCTGTCTTGTAACGAATGCCCAGATTTCTCCCAAGAGAACAGACCACTCCCTCAAAGAACTGGCCCTGATAGTCAGATCTCTCGCCGGTACCCCAGTGTATGTAACCGGAGCTCTCCGCACAAGGCCCAGAGGACCATGCATCTTCGGAGACAAAAAGCCCCACTGTCAGCCCCCCACCTCCAGCTCTCTTTGTTGCCCATCTCCCTTTGTCTCCTCACACTCTCCCCTCTTGTTCCCTTTTGTCTTCCAGTGTTGTATCCCCCGCCCGAGCGCCAGTCTCTTGGCATTGTGTAATGAAGATTAGCCTGTAGTGGCGCACAATAGGACCCCCCCCCACCAAAACACACACACTCACACACACCAGTATCCCACACTTAGTCTCCCCAATCTTATAACAAGCTGTTAACCCCATTTAAAAGTGTCCCCTTTCAATCGGCTTGTGACGGGGAATAATCCTGCTTGAGCGATTTAATGTAAATCGGTGTATCCTGATTAGATTACCCCAGTGCCGGCAGCCGGCAGCCATTAACCGACCCGTACACAGATAAACAGCGGCTCCTTCCCCAAATCCAGTTAAAGGAAGACAGGGATCCCTTCTCTGGGGCTCAGCCTGCTTCTCCCCGGCCTGCTGTCTCTCCGCCTTTGTTGGTAGGATTACCCCACATTTGGCACGTCTTTTGCTGTCGACCAAACCTCGTCCTTCTCTTTGCCTACTGCATCCAGCTCCGCTAGCTTTGCATACAGAGTCGGCACATTTGCATTTTTAAACACCCTCTTTGCAGCCATTATTCCAACTGTTTCACTTAACTTGTTCAATGCTTGCATTCACGAGTCGCTACAGTAATTCCTTCCTGGCCAAAAAAAAAAAAGAAACTGGTCACAAGCAAAAGCCAGTTATGAAGAACATTCGAATGTCTAAGCGGGTGCACATGCCTGAATGACATTAATTTATCTCTTAAACCCTCCACTGTTTCACCGCAGCGCCTCCGAGGCAGCGGGGCACACAGGGTAATCTCTGTGCCCTTTCCCAAAAACAAGTTCATCTGTCCTGTTGCCCCTCCCAAAGTCAAGACCGCTTGACTGGGTTCAGGGTGGTGGTTAATGGGACCTGTGTTGGTTCAGGACTTGATCAAGGGGGTGTTGTCTCTTCTACAAACATTTGCTGATAAAGAAACCAAGTTTGGGAGGGGGGCGTCATTCCCTTTTCTCCTCTCACAGTCTTTTTGTCCCTTCTGTGACCTCTGTCGTGCACATTTGGCATCATTCTGAGAGCGAACCCAGTGTTGGTCTTCATATAAATAGCACTCAGTGGCCACACACTAGTGCACCCAAAGGCTGATTGGCACACAGTCCGCCCCCTCCTCCTTTAAATGGATGTATTCATTAGCTGCAGCTGCACAATGTCAAGCTTAAAGTCTCCTTGTGTATCTGGATACAGATGGTGAGTTTGGCAGATGTAGCTCTCCTGTGGCAGAGCCAAATAAAGAAGTGTCCCCATCGCTACCCACTATCTCCTGACTACAGTTAAGATGTAATAAGTTACAACAGAGATCAGGGGGGTATGCTCTGACTAGGTGGGGTTTAGGATGCCGTCCCCTCCATCAAGACATGCTGGATCTACAGAGTAATGCTGTGCTAACATTGCCCAATGCACTCTAACCTTGTATGCAAATCGGTCAGATTGCTGCTATATCGATTATGTAAAAAAAAATAACTCAAATTAGGCTTACATATTTAACTTTAAATTGTTTTTAGAATTGTTCAGATTTGTGTTTTCTAAATTTAAAATAGGATTAACTTTTATACTTATTTCTACTTGTGCTTATTGTTTAGTTTTAATATGTGATTTCTGTTTCATTTAAAATTGTATTCATTTCGATAATGTTGCACAGTCATAAAAGGAGCAGGTCAGGGTATATTCAAGGCATGCTGTACTTGTGTATCTATGCATTTGACAAATAAATAATCTTGAGTAATGCAAATTACTTTTCAGAATTTAGCTCAGGTTGTCAGTTCTTCTGGTCCAAGCATGTAAATAGGCTGCTGCTCTAATGACCACCGACTGTCTAACTATTGACTCTACAAGGTGAAAATGGTGTTGTTTCAGAGCATCTCTGGTGTATAAAATGTGCCCAGGTCTATATCATGCGTGAAATTTAACGTAAACTATAGTATTATTTCTTTCCAAGCTCGTTTCTGGTCCTTAAATGAGGAGCTAAAGAGACTTCTTGGTCTTTGCTAGCGTGACCATCCGTTTTGGCAGTAATCCCTACCACCAAGGGTGTCTGGTCCAGATAACACTCGCTAATTAACATGCACGGTCAGCATCGCTCTTTATTCCTCAGTTCGTGTACGTCTGCCAAACATATGTAGAGAAATGGGTCATGTGTCTACAGAGCAATGAGCCCTAATGAAGGGTTTCTAGACTCGTTTCTGAAGAGTGGACGGTTTCTGAAGTGAGGTGTTTACCTCTCCTAGGGTGGCAATCTCCAGCCAGCCCCGAAGAGAATTCATGTCATATTAAACTTGTGTCTGTTATGTCATGAAACTGAGTGGGGGCCCAAATGTTCTTCCAGGGGCTGTCAGCACGGATCAACTCACGCACAACTTCTGCACTGGCATCTAATGAATGTTTTCCCATTACCTCACTTCCGTTTGGGGCAAAAAAATTGTCCTGACAAAGAATGTTTTTGAAAGAAATTACTCTTTCGCCGCAGATTGCTTGATGGCGCCCATCCATAATCTCGAGGGAGGCGTAACTCGACACTCTCTGTTATGTAACTGGACGAAATAGCCATTTACTGCCTTGCATATTTGAGGCAGAAGTGAAGATCCAGGCTCGCAGTTCTAGTGGTGGTTTTGTAATGGAAATGCTAATAGGTGGCTGGTCCTGAGGTTTATTTACATTTTCTAGCATCAAACAGTATGGCTACACAAAATTGACAACAAAATAAAATAATATACATTTTATGCCTTTTCGTATACTACAGGGCCTGTATCATCACTTTTCTGGAATTACAAAGATTTAAAAAGTGTGCAAATGTAGTTTCAAAATGTACACTTGCTTCCCCTATCCATTCAGTGTATATATGAAAGCTGAGCTAATTTTCAACAAGGTTTTGTGATGTCAACACATTTACATGAATCTCCTTAAAGTTTTCTGATCCTGATTATTTGGAATACAGCAGTTCAGCCCCAAACATGCATGCTGAAATTCTATGAAGTGTTTCAGCCCCTTTTAAGTGAGCTACAGGACAGGGGGGCCTATCAGAAAAGGGCTGATTTAAATATTTGTGTCAGAGTTTAAAAAAATAGCCTGTACAATTCTAAGGAACTGGAGACTGATCATGTAAGAATAAGTTATGAATATGATGGGTGCTTTAAAAAAAAGAATTCAACCAATCAGAGTCCTTAAAGGTTAAAATAGTTTGATTGCATGATTTAAAACATGGTTAAAACAGGTGGATTACATGAAGACCTTGATTCAGAACACCCAATAACTCACCTGGAGCTGTGATTGGCTGCCTAGCACTGAATGATTAGAAGCTCATTTCCATACTGTAGCCTCCTGTGATATTAGAGGCTAATATTGTTTATTATATTTATTATATTAGTATGGATTACTAATGATTATTAGATGATACATTGTGCAGGACTAGTAAAACTGCTTGTTTTGCCCAAAAAGCAGAACAGTTTTAGTGAGTCCGCCACAAAATCACTCCGTGGAAAAAATGCGTATTTGTTTTAGAATGACTGTCCAGTGTGTCCCATTGTTTCCTCCTTTACTAAATGCAGTTCTTGTGGCAAACGGGAAAAATAAAACAGTTCATTTTGGTTTGTGAATGTTTGTGAAGAGCAGGTCTGACATGGAAGCAGCTGCAGGCGCTGTTGTGCTCGTCTCTGGTCGAGGTTGCCTGTTTCCTCTCGTCTCCCGGAGGAACTATCCAGCACTCTCCAGCCGGAGATACGGGGAGGAAGCAGAAGGGAGCGCGAGGGCCCACGCCGCCAGAGAGGTCGGCTTAAGGCGGCAGCAGCGGATGGATAGGGAACGGAGAGGGCACGGCGACATAATGAATTTGTCGTAAGCCCAGCAAATCGCGTTATGCAACGAACGCGCAATTAGCTTTGCGGCGAAGGGTAAATATTGATACGCAGTAATGAGTGTGTCGAGTTTACAATAAGCTCAGACCCAAAGCCTGGCTTAGCCTTTTATGGAGCGCATTTAGGAGGATCGTGTTTGCTTAGTGTTTCTGGGGAGGAACTTCCAGATGAGCCCGGACGATCACAGTCCCGCCGAGAACAGCTGGAATCAGCTCCTCCACCGAAACCCACTGTGGGTCACACAGAGGAACATCAGGGTAAAAGACACTGGCTTGGCAGCAAAGTATCCAGGATTATGCTCCAGGTAGGAACATTTGATGGCACGTGCAAATCTGGCCTAGACCAGTACTGCCTGTGTGAAGGCCCTGACGAGTACCTTTCCTGTAGGCATAGAGCCCGGTCTCATGAGTTTTCGTGCAGCTATCACAAAATACAGTTTAGTCAAAATAGTCACAATTTATGGCTTTTTTTGTGTTAGGACAACAATACAGTACCCAGAGAGTATGAGAGAGTTGATTACCTTAACCTCCTAATCCTAACCTTAAACTTAACCTTAAACCTAACCTTAATCTTAACCCTAACCTAACACTAACCTTAACCTAACCCTAATCTTAACCTTAACATGACCCTAACTTTAACCTAACCCTAACCCTAACCTTAACATAACCTTAACCTAACCCTAACCCTAACCTTAAACTTAAACCTAACCTTAACCTTAACCTTAAACCTAACCTTAATCTTAACCCTAACCTAACACTAACCTTAACCTAACCCTAATCTTAACCTTAACATGACCCTAACTTTAACCTAACCCTAACCCTAACCTTAACATAACCTTAACCTAACCCTAACCCTAACCTTAACCTTAAACCTAACCTTAATCTTAACCCTAACCTAACCCTAACCCTAACCTAACCCTAATCTTAACCTTAACATGACCCTAACTTTAACCTAACCCTAACCCTAACCTTAACATAACTCTAAGCTTAACCTAACCATAAGTTTAACCTAACCCTAAGAGTCACCATTAAGTACAGATACTGGTGATGTAACATATGAAAATTCTCCGGGTAGTGAAGCATTGTCCCAGCATGAGAAAAGCCCTAAATCGTGATCTGAGAAGGTTTTTTGATTAAAGTGTATTTCGTGATGTCTGCAGGAACTCTTGTGAGATTGGTTTGAGGTGTAAGGGAATTGTTACTTTTAGCTGTGGCCAAAAGAAATCCATCCCTAAAAAGAAAAAATAAAACGCGAGAGCTCTTTGGTGTTGCGCCAGTGATTCAATTACTCTAAGTACATATTTGACCAAGGTCAAGCTGGGTACACAGGTCCGCCTGACATTACAGCTCAAACTGCAGCCAGCGTCTTCGTATTAAGCGTGTTAGTCGTTACATAACAGACGACTCGGATGCTCTCGCTCGGAGGTCTGGCAGCCAAACTTAGAAGCGGTTGAGAACATGAGACCTGCAGCACTAATGCATGGCGTGTAAGGATCCTCTGTTTTCTGCAGGGTCTCAGTTCCGCGCTCCTTCCTCAGACGTTCCCACCTCTGGTTTTATACGTCTGTTCCCAGCGTGCATCTGCAAATACCGCCGTGAACATTTCAAGGTCGTTTTCTTTAGCGACTTAAGCCCCCCTGAAACTCGGCTCTGGGCTTCCTGGCTGGCGAGCCGTCGGAGTTGCTTTCGCGGAGAGACACAAGGGATTTAACTATCACCCAGTAACCAGGCAACCACAACAATAATGAAACACGTATGTAAATGCGGGACCGGAGTTGCGCACGGTGGGCCTGTTTCTCTCCCTGCAGGAGAAATCAGGTGCAGGTTTTCAGGGTTTCAGGGTTTCAGGGTTTCTGCCAGCGGAGAGATGCCCCGCAAAACCTGGCGCCGAGGCGCAGGCAGGGACGGCCCCAGGGCTGTCTGCAGTCGCCCATCAGTCAAAGAGTGTGTCTGGACTGGCCAGCTTGCTAATAGGGATCTGTCTTCTGTGAGCAATCGGCCTTTTATTTCTCCCCTCCGCAATCTCAGCGCCGTAGACTCCCTGCTCCGCGTCTTGGGTTCGTGCATTAACCCATTCATGACCATTCACACCCTCTTCCCATCAGATCTTGGTGGTGGAGCGAAGGACGTCCCCGACGGTCCGTGTTCGCCCTCTCGCCCAGTTGCTGATTGCACAAATTCTGGCCACTTTTGAAAGGAGGACATCTGTGTCAGGAAGACATTTGCATGCCGCCCTGCAGGGGCTAACAAGGCAGGGTGCTTATCAGACCTAAACTGTGCAATTTTACAAATTTATACCAACATGAGCTCTGTAGCATTTCTGCTGGAGGGACCGCTGGCTTCCTCTTTGGGTCAGTGCTCCACAAAGGAGTGCATCGCATTCCTGTCTCTGCTGTGGACGAATGGCACGTATCAAGAGGGCAAGAACCGAGATGTGACTAAAAGACCCCGAGAGTCTGCGTGTGTCAGTGTTTGTGTGTGTGTGTGGCATCCTTGCCTTTGTGGCCAAGGGCCAATGGTAATGGGATTAAATTATCTGGCCAAATTAAAAGTGTATATCTGTCCCATCCATGCTAACAGCTGTTTGCATTTTGCTTCTGCGCGGATCTCCACCTTTCATTTGTCTTATAACCCATGCTGAGCATGTGAAGGGGCTGTCAATTACCTGGCTGCCATATATCTGTGTGTGTGTGTGTTTCCACTCACACACACACACACAGACCCACATTCATGTGCCTTATAGGGTGGGACAGTGTAGCACTACAGTATCGACGGGCAGGGAGGAGGTGGGGGGGTGACACAGGTGCAGAGCCGGGCAGAGAGGGGGGCTATTACACAGCGGGAGAGTCTGAGTGGACTCACTCCATCATGGGCCGCTGATTAAAATTTCATGGGGGGGGGCTGGGGCTGGGGTCCGAAATGTCTGCCCAAGCCGTACAGAGCTGCCTCAGGATTCTGTTTGGACTCGAGTGTGCCCTCATGTTGTTGGTCCCTTCTGATAAGATAACACAAGAAAAACCTTTATTTGTCCCACTAGTGGGAAATATGCATTATTATGGCAGAGCAATGGTAAGACCAGCAAAACAACAAATTAAAAGCTATACAATTCAACAAAATCAAATAAAAAGTATCCTTTTCAACCAAAACAAAAAATATGAATATAAACATTTGTATATGCATAAAAGTGGAGGATTACTGCATATACATTTATCTATACTTATATATGAACACTGAACATATATCCAGGTACATATACACATTGGAGGGTCTTCAGTAGCAGCAGGCATTGACAAAACAGTAATAATAACACATATTGCATATAGCCAAGAGTAATATTATAGCCCTAAGAATTGCACATGTTGCACCAGAAAGCATCTCCCAAATGAATGTAATGTTGTGTAGTGTAACTTAATGTAACATAGTGTAATGTAATGTAGTGTAATGTAATGTTGTGTAATGTAATGTACAATAGTGTAATTTAATGTAGTGTAATGTAAAGTAATGTAACGAAGTGTAATATAATGTAGTGTAATGCGATGTAATGTAAAGTAGTGTAATGTAATGTAGTGTAATGTGATGTAATGTAAAGTAGTGTAATGTAATGTAATGTAGTGTAATGTAATGTAATTTAATGTTATGTAGTGTAATGTATGGATCTAAAATATTGAGAGATGTCTGATTTTCATGTTTACCTTATGACATGGCCACAAAAAAGTGACATCCGTCACTTGGACACACTATAACCTAAGTTAGTGAGCCGAGTTTTCAGAGTAAAGGCAGTGTGGAGCTATGCTAAAATTGAGTTTTCGACTTTTAAGTGTTTACCTGCCGTTCTCTGTACAAATGTCATTCACCTGCGAAAATACTAAAATATATTTAGATGTTTAGATGAGCAATGAGTGAAAAAAGTCATGTTAGACCTGGTTTAACCCCGATCAGTCCTCCATTGAATCAAATCCGGAGCCTTTTTAACGGCTTGCGGAACCGAGGCAGAATCTGGAACCGAACCTGTGTTGTCCTCACCAGCTCACACAGTATCAACTACTGTTACACACAGAGCTAATCCTGATACTTTCTACTGCTTTCCTGTTTGCATTGCTAGAAGAAAAACACTTAATCGCATGCTGAGAAAATGGCTTTAAACAATTTGCAAGGGTGCCTGGGGCTTTTGCTCAGTGCTGTATATAGAAAATGTTGAGAAATGGGCAGAAACCGAGATGTAAAGGTCGTGGATTTTGATCAGGACTGAGAAGAGTCCAGCTGAAGTCTGGTAGCTTGTTTGTATTTATGTGTGAACTGCAAATAGGGGTTTTGTGTTTCGGGGGAGGGGGGCTGTCAAGTGTGCTCGTGGGCTCCCTGAGCCATTTCTTGTGTAAATGTTGCAGTTTAGCGATGGTGACGGCTCGCTCCGTCCCCTTTGTGGAACAGCGGTTCTGATAGAGGGAGTCTTTCACCCGGACGGCTTCCCTTTGATGGAGAGCGCGACGCGCCGGATCAAAGGGAGGCCGCTCCGGCCGCCGAGCGCTGATGCTTGTTGACTTTTCACATAAGTGCCTTTCTATTTATTGTCCATTAACCGTTTTATGGGGACACTTTTTTGTGCTTTTGTTGGGTCTTTTGTTAGGAGATGCCGCCTGTTAGAAACTCCAGTTCATTGGTTTTACGACCACTTTTCGATTGGCCCAGCGAAGAGCACGCGCGCTTGCCAAAATAAATACGCACACACACACACACACACACACACACAGAGGCACAGAAGCACTCAGTAAATCACAAAGTGTGCTCTGCCTCACGCTGTAACTGTATCCTTTAAATGTCAGGAACCCTGGGGCTGGATGTGGAGGGGGAGGTGGGCAGATGACAGTGGATGGAGTGAGGAAGCTCAGGTCTCAGAGAGTGTGTGAGTGTGTGTGTGTGTGTGTGTGTGTGTGTGTGTGTGTGTGTGTGTGTGTGTGTGTGTGTGTGTGT
>JBBMFX010000002.1:2308079-2326482 GCA_037832545.1 Rhabdalestes septentrionalis | reverse complement strand
GAGAAGGAGAGATTTGTTTTCTCTGGATTATTCCGGTTCTGTAAACGCTGCATCGTTTCTCTTATTCTGATGTTTTGTCTTTTCCTTTAAAATGAGGCTTTAAAGAACAATACTGTTATTTGATAAACGAGGAGAAATACTGTCAGTGGTTCTTAAAAACGTTCAGTTCAGTACTTACAGCTATAAAAGATCAAACCTGAGAGACAGAACATTTTTGCAGCCGTCTCTTATTTTTTTATATATAAACTACCAGTGAAAAGTGTGGACAGTTAAAAACAACAGCAGTCCATCATTACCTGATTACAGAACATTTTCTGGTTTGTTTAAGCTGTTTTTTTGTTTACTGGATAGTGAATGGTAGTGAAATATATACATATATATAAATATAACTACATACACTACAAAAAAACGACACGAGTGTCAGAACCCCCTCGGTAGTGAATGCGTGGCGTGTTGAGGTGTGAGGTTTGGGCTCTGGGATGTGTTTCTGACATTCACTTACTGGAATGCATCACAAATGGTAATTAAAGAAAATGTATTTAAATTATTTAATAACTTTATTGTGCAGTGTCATGGGTCGTCACGGGGGCTCGTTTCACCACATGTCGAATATCACGTTTGAATCTCGGTCAGAATTTTTGTTCCTCTTTTCCAAATTTGTCTCATACGTATTTCTCTTATCTGAACTTGCTGATAAGCATCCCAGGACCAGGCTGCAGCCCCTCGTTTAATTTCGAGGCAGGAATGACACGTATTTTCCATCGTTTTCTGGGTCACATGACTCGGTCACCTGACCGGATCTTGAATTAGCCCTGACCGCTGTTGCGAAGAGCGGCTCCCGGTTTCCTGAAGGAAATGGCGAGAGGTTTTATAACTTCAGCTCCCTGATGCCTGAGTTGCCGCGTGTGTGGGGCAATTTCCTCAGGGCGGGGATGTTTGGAGACAACCACTCATGGAGATAACATCTTCAAGCACAAAGCAGGACTGATTACAGTCTTCTGGACTCGACTAAGACAGTGCAGGGTTGATGCGTACATTAGTCCACAGGACGCTCACGGGAAAATGTGGGTCAACCTCCAAGACCAAGGTGCTCTTGCAGTGGAGCTACAAGGCTAACCTGCACCTGAGGGATCCTCAAGGGTTCTTTAATGGATATAGAAGCGGGAAAACCATTTGAAGTTCCATGTATGGTTCTCTAGGGTAAAGAATCCTCCACTAGTTGGGTCCTCACTGCACTACAGTGGGTTCTACTGTTGATAATTAAACAATTAAACGATTTCCTCCAGGATAAATACATTTTTCTGACTCTGGTTCTGATTTTGATATATAGTTTTGATCCATAACAGTTGAGCATGTAGGATATTTATGCTATTTTAGCCTAGTTCTCAAACCAAAGAAGAAGCTTAAGACACCAAACATGTATTGGCTGCTTATGGTTTAGGGGGAATTGTGAATATTGGGCTGAACTGCTTTCACAAGAAGTTCATAACACTGTAGAGAAAAATGGGGAAGTGTTCGACCCGACGTAACGTAAACATAACGATAATCCTGAACATGGTGGGTAGATCAAGGCTGCGACAGGCTGAAACGTCCCAGGCCTGGAGACGACTGATTCCAGATCAGATTCCTGCAAATACTAATCAGCAATGCTGACCTCTAGTGTCTTTCCTGTAAATGCATTTTCAAAACTTTTTTGGGACAGTATGACTTACTGTGAGCTGCAAAAATGAACTGAACATTATTAAAGTGAGTCAGACTAGTGGACGCGGTTTAGGACACAGTGTGACTCATCGTGAGCTGTAAAATTGAACAGTGGCTGCAGCGCATCGCTAGTTCATCCGTACAGCTCACAGTAAGTCATACTGCGTCCTAAACCACGTCCACTTGTCTGATCCACCTTCATAAAGAGAAGCTCTGAGCATGTATACAGGAAAGATTTTGGTAACTATTGTCTCTTTAAGTGCAACTTTAGCTTTGTAGCTGCAATTCTGAACCAAAGATGCAACATTTGGGCCCCGGGCACGTCTCAGCCGTTAGACCACACCTGGGACACCGTGGACGAGAATTGTCCCGTGAAGACGCAGGCTGGACGCGGTTGGTCCTGGCCGATGCGGGTCAGTGTTTCCAGATTCATTGTGCGGCAGGTGGAGAGCAGCAGGGGTCAGGGTCCGCGTCCGCGTGGGGGTCAGAGTGTGCGGTCAGCGCCGCGTTCAGCCGGACCCTGGCGCTACATCCCCACGCAGCCATTGTCTCCTCCCCATCCGTCCCTCCGTCCTGTTTTTCTCCTTCAAGCGCTCTTTTGTTGTGGCTCTGCCCCTCTCCCCGTCCTCGCCTCTGGCGGTATTTCGGGGCCCGTGTTGTCAGGCTCCAAAATGAGTCCTGACTGGCCTGTGGGCCACTGGAGAAGCACAAAGCCGAGCGTTCCCCTCGCTACACTGGAGCCATTGTGGCCGCCGACAATGCACTAATTGGCGACGACAATTAAATGCAGCCGACACTCAGGTTCAATTTGCCCTCTCCTCAATACAAATCACGGGTAAATGAGTCAGGCCCAACACACACACACACACACACACACACACACACGCCCTTCCTCGCTTGCACACAAACAACGGACACCCTCATGTGCACACGGCAACTTGGATACACTTCTTTTCCCACCTTTGTGTCTTTCTGTTTTCCTGGGAAACAGCTCCTAGTCATGGTCGCAGCTCATCGTATTAATCGTGGAACAGATCGTTAATAACTATGAGATATGGTTTATGCTGCACGTGAGGGGGCCGTGTGAGTGGAACGGGACCCCGCGCGATAAAGAGAGCTTTTGTTCATTGTATCTGGACTAGAAGGACGACTTTCCCGTCCCCCTGGTGTGGAAATGTGAAAGGTCGTCGGGATGGGTGCGGGACGTGCGACTCGGAAAGAGTCGAGGAGGTGCAGCTCCGACTCAGACTCCACACAGGAAGAACGTAACGGAGTTCAGGATCATCGGAGCTCCTCCACTGCCTTCTGGTCACTCACACACACACACACACACACACACACACACACACACACACCTTCATTTTAATACCTCATCAGGACATGGAGCCACACATATGTCCCATATATATTATATATATGCGAGCATTAAGTATCCACACGTAACAGTAATGTACCCCATATTGTGAAATATAAATATATGTATCAATATGTAGTAATATGCTACATATATATACAAATGATATACAATACTTGTTTATATAACATTTATATATATATGTGTGTGTGTGTGTGTGTGCGCCTAGTATTGTAGTATAACATAATATTATAATAATATCTAATGATAATGTCCCCATACATGTTATATGAATGCCAGTATATTTAATAATAAGCACAACTGGTTTATATTTAAGGATAAGTAATAAAAATGAGCACAATCTGTTTTACACCAATATAACTAGATGCAATAACACACATATTCAAGGATTCTGTGTCTGGTCCCAAGCATATGTACTAAAATATACTGAAAACAAACACTCTCACACACACACTCACACAGGTGGAGGGCTAGGCGTGTTCCGGCCCGTCGGCCGTGGCCAGATCCTGGTGGATTATCGAGTGTCAGGGAGGGTTTAGAGCTCTCTCAGGCCCAGGACAAATTGCTCCTGGAGGAGCAGAGAGCGGGAGGGGCGGCGCGGCGCGGGTTTCACTGAGTAAACCGGGGTGGGGGGGGGAAGGGGGTCAACCACGGAGACATGGTTCTGCTAACAAACCAGGCAGGACTGGCGGAGCCTCACCTGTGGAGGAATCCGGCATTCAGCAGGCGCTCTTATCCAGAGCCAGAGCTTAAAGTCACACTCTACAACACAAAACACCTTATCTTTACCCTTAAAACAACCCTAATGAAGGAGAGTTAAGTGAAAAAGTGCACGGGTTAAGGCTGATTAAGGGGAAAACTACTGAATTTCCCTCTCAATCTTTCAAAGTTGCCCCTTAAATGATAGAACCTCTTGAATTAATGGCTTACATTTAAAAAGAAGGGGTTTCACACTCGGACGTTAAATCTAATTCTGAGGTCAAATGAAGGGGTTGGTGTATGGTGAGGGATGAATTAAGGGAGGGTTCAGCACATTTTAAGTTAATTGTGTTTGTAGTGATGCCTGTCCTTCATACATGTAGAGCTAAACTCAGATCATCAAATGCTTTGACCAAGTTACTTTTACATTGGGGGTGTGGTCCTGAACCCCAGTGATCCTGGAAGAGGGAATCCAGGACCGGAAATGACATCACACCTGAGCCGACCACGTTCCGGAAGGTCAGAAAGACAGGTTCTAGCCAGGTTCCAGATGGGTTCTAGCCAGGTTTGGCACAGACAGGTGTAAGCAGATTTGCCCGTTTTAGCTGCTCTGCACTGTTATGTTCTAAAAGATTTCAAACTCGGAGCATGAGTTTGAATCCCAGGACTGTCTGTGGCACCACTTGAGGTACCCTTGAGTAAATACTGTCCCCCCACCCTTGAGTAAATACTGTCCCTGCTCCCTGGGTGCTACAAAACAATGGGCTTTAAATGCACTTAACCCTCCCATACATTACCCTGAAAATACACAAAACCCATTAATTTACCCTGAAAATACACAAAACCCCTTTATTTACCCTGAAAATACACAAAACCCCTTTATTTACCCTGAAAATACACAAAACCCCTTAATTTACCCTGAAAATACACAAAACCCCTTAATTTACCCTGAAAATACACAAAACCCCTTCATTTACCCTGAAAATACACAAAACCCCTTTATTTACCCTGAAAATACACAAAACCCCTTAATTTACCCTGAAAATATACAAAAACCCTTAATTTACCCTGAAAATACACAAAAACCCTTAATTTACCCTGAAAATACACAAAAACCCTTAATTTACCCTGAAAACACACAAAAACCCTTAATTTACCCTGAAAACACACAAAAACCCTTCACTAAGAGGCAATTTGGGAAACCAATCCCTTAATTTTACCTTGAAATTAGATTTCAGGCCTGAGTGTGAAACCCCTTACACTTAAATTTAAGGCATTAATCCAGGAGGTTCTATTATTTAAGGGGAAATTTGAAGTAAGAGGAAAATTCAGTACTTTTACCCCCTAATTAGCCTTGAGCTGTGCAAATTTTCAATTAATTTCCCCTTATTTCCTGCATGGGAAATGAAAGTCAAAAGTAAGGTCATTTTCCCCCATTTTCATGGGTAAAATGAAGGCATTTGTTTTCATAGTGAAATGTGTTAAATGCAGAGAATGTATTTCACACTGCTCACGCTGTGTGTTGAGTTCACATGAGACTGTAAGAGGCCACGTTACTCTTTTAAAACCAATATGCAGTATATTGCAGCACATCCACACATGGACCTTGGACAGAGGTGTGGACAGCAGGTTTCATGAGAAACTAATAAGACACAAGTGCTCATAAACAGTGTTTTCTGCAGCTTTCACCACTACTGAGGCACCACAATGCCTTCTTGGATTTTGAGGTTGGGGTCGGTGAGATTCCTCTAACTTTCCGAGATGTAAAAGTTGGCTTTCCTTGTAGGAAGTCGGAAATCCTGATCTCGAAGTTCAAATGTAACCCATCACTAACGCTATAGCCTCACCACGAACATCTACGTACTAAATACTGGATGAGAAAAAGTATTTAATTTAAATTTCATTTTCTAAATACAAAAATACAAAACGGTCAATAGCACAACTTTAATTTAGTGCATGCCTGTTCGATGGTAGAGTGAATCTTCCCTTAAAGGGGACATATCCTACCGCTCATAAGTTATTACAGGACTATGGGCCACAAAACATGTTCATGAAGTTCTTTACACAAAATCACTCTCACATAAGGACACTCACCAGCTCTATTCCTGACAGTATCAGTCTTTTTTTTTTCTTTTTTAATGAGCCGTTTCAGGGCTCTGTCACTTTTATGCACCTTTGCCTGTAGCCTTAGTGCTCGGCGTCTTATACGTGCTCATAAAACCAGCAGACAAAAATGGCAGATCTTCATCTAGTATAGTGGGTGGGGCTCGACTGGTGAGGGGCGGTTCTATGCAAATATCCCTATTGTGATGTCACAATAGGGGGCCGTCCAAACGGCTCATAGAAGCTCATGATTCCTGACACCAAAATCTTTCAATTGATGCAAATGGATGTATGTTTTTTTTTTTTTGTTATTTCGTGATTGGAGTGTTTATAGGAGCAGTAGAGACGCAAATGGAAACACAAAAAGTGAGTTTTTGTCCCCATTTAATTTCCTGTGTGGGAAATTAAGGTCAAAATAAAAGATCAGGTTGATTTTCTAAATATTTTTAACAACAGCCTCAATAAAGCAGAAGATGCAGTTTTTCAACAATTCCACTGCAAAGATATGGAAGTCACTGTCAGAAGATATTAGGAGGGAGGTTGCTGGATAAATATTAAAAAAAAATAAAGGGGGGGTGCAAAGGGGGGGATGCAAAACTCCAGCATTAAAGGATTTCAAAAAACTCGCTTCAGTCCAAAATCAAAACAACCATTTTGTAAGGCAACATATTCTGAACCATTCCATGTCATAACTCTCTGTGGGGGATCTTTTATTGACATATTTTTAAACAAAAAATTCTATTATTACTTTCCCTTACTTTTATATTATCTTACTACTTAAATCGAGTATTTTATTCCCATCTTTGTATTCTATCTTTTTTATTGTTTAACTCCTTTCACTGTTGTACAGTGTCCTTGGATACCTTGAAAGGCGCTTTAAATAAAAAATATTATGATTATTATTAACAATGGTGGAATTCCCTTTCAACCACTGGACAAGCAGGCATGTGATACATTTGCATTCATGCTACTGACCTCATTCCATCACATTAGCATCAGTGCTAACACTTAAACACACATTTACTGATGTGAGATTTTTCCACTCATTAATACATTTAAAATGTGCTTTGTAATGTTAATTCATAAAAAAAAAACTAGCACAGGAAAACGGACATAAAGAGAACTGGGCCTAAATCAGTGGTTCGAATCCTACCTCCACTGGGTTCACCACCACAGGGTTCCTGAGAAAGACCTTTAACCCCAAGTTGCTCCAGGGAGACTGCCCCCTGTAGTTAGGGAATGGAAGTTTACATTAAGAAAATGCATCTGATAAAATGTCGTAAATTCCTCCGAGCGCATTGCTGGAAGTCTTACAAGCTGGTAACTCCTTGCAAGTTCATGTACATCAGGTTAGCGCGCAATGAGTCTATTTCACAGTGCATCAGTTTACAAGAAATTACAAGCCTCATGTTGTGGTTTCAGACAAGCCGAAAACCCGATACAAGCTTGTGGGTTTTTAATTTGGGATTAGCTAGTGAGTCATTGCTTGGACCCCTTTCCTGGTCCGCCGTCGGGTCCAAAAGGAAAACGCCGCCAGGGTCGTTTATGAGGCTCGAACACAGGCGGTGATGCATTTGTTCCACTCAGGATAGCGGACTCACCTTGGACCCAGATCAGGAAAGAAGCTAAATTGGGCACAGTATGGCTGAATCTGGGATTAATCCAGATTACGGATTAACTCTTTACACAACACCAGGATCTGGACTTGTTAAGTAATTCGCTTTATTGGCATCAATAGCAAAACAAACAAACAAAAAAACAAAACAAATATAAGACAAAAAACAAAAGGAAGGAACTAATACTGAAACACACATTCTCTCAGTGCTTGCATAAGAGGCTGCCTGTGGATACAAACGAACGAGAAGAAAATCCAGAATCCGGCCCGGAAACAGTCAGATTGACCATAAATACAAACATAAATACAATAAATAGCAAATAAATGTACTGACATGGAGATTAAGACATTATGAGCTGTAACAAATAACAAAAGAGGTAAAAAAAAAACAAACAAAAAAAAGAAGTTTGGTGCACTGAAAGTGATAATGTCCAGTTCCACTAAGTGAGTTCCCTTGTATGTTCCTCAGTCCAGCTCCCTCCCTTTCCAGTGTTTAAAATCCCTGAAGAGAAGATTCCAACAGTGCTAATATTACATCTTCTGTCACCACATGGTCCAAAACACTTCCACCACAGAGGCGAACGTGTTCGCAACCAGCCCGAGCACCTCGGCCCAGGCATGTGTTTGTGAAACATCTACAAGTCCAGCTCAGATCAGTCAAGCATTTAATATTGGAAACAAAAAAAAGGGCTCTAACTGGACGCCAGGAGCTAATTTGGCTAGCTGGGGGAGCTTTGCTCTGACCAGCTAGTGCAATGTTTCCCAACAGGGCCAGTGAACAATGCTTACCATTATATTTCACCCAAAGTGTCACATTAATGCAGGAACTGTGGTGCAGCTTTATGGGGCGGCGGATATTCAAACCCCTCTGGTTGCGCCTTGTTCACCTAGTGTTTAGCAAAGCTGCCGAGCTGGTTGAGGGATTTTTTGCTCAGACTTGGATGCCTGCACTGTAGGAACAACAACAAACACATTCTTACGGGATCAGATGCCACAGAAGAAGCATTTTTAGTTTTCCTAAAGCTGTGGCGCAAACTTGGGAACCTCAGGAGGATGCTAAGAGAACCACGAGAAAGAACCAGAGTGAGAAATTTAAAGAACCTCCATGTAGTATAAAGGTGCCTGAAAGAATACATAAATTGGCAAAGAGCACTAAGCTACTGTTCTTAATATGATTAGAAGGATATAACCATGGTTCTCTTATGCCAGAGCTCCAAAAACCTCTTTTTTTCAAAAAGAGAGCACTAATGATCTAATCTCACCTAATCCAGGGCTAGACAACCCTGACTGACTTTGAAACCTGACATTAATGGGCAAGAGCATTTCACACTATTGTTACTGAAGGTCAGTTAAGGGTTAGGCCCCAAAATTAATCTGGAATGAGGAAGCATTTCATAAAGTTTTTTATTTTAGACTGTACTGCTGATTAGATTAGGCAGAGAAAACCATTTGTCTCACACAAACTGCATTACAGAACAGAAACACGAGAATGTCAAAAGACTGATGCACTAGCTTTAAGTTTTAAGGCAGAGAGAGAGAGAGAGGGAGAAAAAGAGAGAGATAGAGAGAGAGAGAGAGAGAGAGATACAGAGAGAGAGAGACAGACAGACAGAGAGAGAGAGAAAGAAAGAGAGAAAGAAAGAGAGACAAACAGTGAGAGAGCGAGAGATAGCAAGACCAAGATAGAGCGAGAGAGTGACTCAATAAATAGGATCAAATTCTGAGCAATTATGAACAACTGGCACAATAACTCTCCAGTCACCACCGTGCTTTCAACCGCTCACTCGTACTCGCACTCCACCGAAAGCACAGTATTCCTGGTGCAAATGTCGGACAGGAAAGAAAAATAAAAAAGCTGCATTCAAGTGAGCATATCTGCTCTATCATATCAGGAAAAAAACCCAAACACTTCTTGTAAACAACATTTTAGCTGAGGAGTAAACATAAACATGTCGATTTAATATGGTAGCAGGAGGCGTACTCCCATGTTGACCTAGCTGCATGACCACAGGTTTTCCATGGTTCCTTCACAGTGCCATACGTTCCTCTGCCAGCAATGACTGTAAAACAATAAATATGACATTTTATCCTTCAACGATTCTTCAAGTACCCTTCAGCTTCATCCCAATGTCCAGCATGCACCACTTAGGCCCCTGCTGAATTCCTGCAGAGAAAAAGGAATCCTACTGAGAGACTGAGCTGCTGGTAGAGGAGCTAAAGAGATGCATGGTCCTCTCCTCCATGTCTGGAGAAGGGAAGCGTTAGGAGAAAGGTTGTACAGGGTTTCAGAGACAGCTGAGAAAGGTCACTTAGCCTAGCTAATTTGCATAGGGTGGGAGGGGAGAAGATGAATTTCAGGCAAAAGCATCTTTCTGCATTGTCAAAGCTTTGTCCCTTTGGAGGAAAAAATAAAAAATAAATAAAAACAATGAGAACAAAGAGGTCAAATAAGGCAGCAAAAGCAAGATGAGCCAGACATTATTGCCAATGCTTAGTTCAAGTAGCCGGAAAATGGAGTGTGAACGCACACCCAGAGAGAGGCCTGAGTGATATGGGTCCAAAGCAGCGGTCGACGTGAGCAGCGAGGCCGTCGGTGGATGGGATTTCTTTTTGCGTTCTTCGCTAAACGGGCCCTACCAATGCTAAACAAAGCCCCGGAGCTCGGGACTATAATTTGGGACCTTGTGGCCAAGAGTTAGTTTGTAATCAAGAGACCCAGAGGTTGGCAAAGCGGATCGAGGCTCAGCTGCACGTAGCCAGAGCTGTTGAACAGCGATAAACTTCAGTTCCAGCTGTCCAAGACAACACGCCAATCTCCCCGAATGCTTCCATTTGCTTCATGTGAACGTTTAAGCCATATACGAGATGTACAGAATTATAAGGAGATGGTTTTTTTTCTTCCCTTCTTAAAAACAGATCTTGTAAAGCTCAAACCTCAGTACCTATGGCACTGAGCGTTCTTATCCGGAGAAGTGCAAAAGGCCAAATGTAAGAAAGGAACGTCGTACAGGTTGTGCAGGAATGTGGAGAGCAATATCCAGATGTTCATATGTAGTTACTGGTAAAGCGAGTCAAGAATGATATTCCTCAACACCTCCATTATCATCGGATCTTCCTCAAAATGGACCTGAAAACATGTGGGGTTCCTCAAGGCTCGATCATCGGCCATTATAATTTTGGGCTTTCCCTGTAATTTGCTTACCCGTAGACGTGCAAGAGACTGACAGCATGAAGGCAGGGTCATGTAGGAATGTGGAAAGGAAGATCTAGATGTTCATCCACAGTCATAAAGTGAGTCCAGTAACATACGTCTCCATATCTCCATTGTAGAGTAGAAGGTGGCGAGCACCTCGAAATCAGAGCGTGGCCACGATGTCCGATTTTAGTACAGCTTGTTAATGGATTAGATGCTGTATTTGTGCAGAGAAAATTGCTTGAATTACTGGCCTTGGCCCCCCAAAACCCCCCACCCCCCACCCCACAGAGAGTGTATTATTCTGTGTCAGAGCGCGAGAGCATGTTTACGTGTGCCAGTATGTGAGCGCACTCCACTCGGTCCGCATTTGTCGGTTGGCCCGGCTGTCATTTGGTAGATGAAAGGCGAGGGCAAATTGGTATCATTATGAAACCTCTCCTCTTCAGGGACTGAAGTATTGTCTCTGTGTACCCATCTCTCAGGTGAGAGTGGCCGAGAGGGGGAAGAGGGAGAAAGAGAGAGAGAGAGAGAGAGAGTCAGCGGAGAGAGAGTCTCTGGAGAGAGTCGATTGAAAAACAAAAACAAAAAGACCCTTCTGTTCCTCATTGGCAAACACGGCGCTCATCCGCGGGGCTCGTGGAGTCTCACACACTAACGCACACACACGGCGGCGGCGGCGGCGGCAGCTCTGGGCTGGTGATGGGTCTGCCGGAGCAGCCGGAGCAGCTGGAGGCCGTCTGGCTCAGGTGTCCAGCTCGAAGCAGCTCAGGAGGTCATCGTCGTCATCCGTGTTCTGGCAATGGTTGTGTCTCTTCCAGAAGGAAGAGGGCTTCTTGTGGAGCTCTCGGCGAACGCAGCGCGGACAAGGCTGTGCCCGCATCCTACACTCGGCGTGGAAAACGGCTCCACAGCCCTCGCATCTGAGGGAGGAAGCACACACACAAGGAATCCGGTGTTAGATTGGAGATTAGAAAGGGAAATGCTTCTACCATGAGAATGCACAGTACAACAAGTATAAAAGCAAAGACAATAAAAACATAACCTAACCCCCCCCCCCCCAAAATCAATATAAAATAGCGAAACCAAATAAAACAACGAACTTACACTGCTGTGTTTAAGATTTAGTTAGCAGATCAGTAGTGCAAGTGATTTATGAAAAGTGTTTGTGACATAATACAATGAATGCTATAAAATGTAGTAGCAGTAGGTGATGAGGGGATGAGACAAACATTCCATAACAATTGAGATGGTATATTAAACATAATTCTGATTGGTGAGAGGGGAAAATCAGCATTTCAATCACTGAAATGAATGTACATGAGATCTTTTGTCCACGTTGGCGGTCACATTCCTCTAACATGGCCCAGCCCAAAAGAGACCACTACAAATCTGTGCCCCGCGGTAATTAACCTCGTTTACTGTAAGGGGCCATTACCAGATCCCATAAAGTGTTCCAAAGGCAGGTGGGTGTGTTGGCTAATCAGCAAGCGAGCAGCAGTTTATGACTTTACAGTGACTGCGCAGACACCTTCTGCAGCAGTTAAGTACAGTTAGTGCTCGACCACAGTCTTCATACCATGACAGCTTGCAAGCAAGCACACACCTTTATAGCCATGATATAAAACACACCCATAAAGCTGTGGATACCTTCAAAACCACAGTTCACAACACACAATATTAACAGGTGTTATTGCGACACCTGCACACAATAAAAAACTTCTTGGCGCGGATGTTAAGGGTTGGAGGGTGTTGGTCATAGCACCAAGGTCCCGACCTTCGTTTTTCCAACAAGTTCCCAGTCACCACTGGACAATAAATTAACTTCATGCATCACATTCCATCTCAGATTTTCCTAATATTTTCACTGGAAATGTGTTTATTGACATGAAATGGTAAATATGTATCTCAGTATCTTCTGATTTTGCATATTTTAACCAATGTTTAGTACCTGTGGTTCAAATGACATATCAAAGTCTACAGCTGTTTCAGTAATTATCCTTTAAGCCAAAAATGTAAGATACTAGGAAAATCTGAGATGGTTATTTTGACCCATCTGATAAGAGGCACATGCTTTGACCTAGATCTTTGTCTAGTTTTAGGAGCTTTAAATTATGCATAGTTAATTAATTATGTCTTGAATTAGTTAATCAATGCACCGTTGATTTGAATCCAACAGCCTCTTCACAAATTCCTCATTCTGCTATCTAGAAGATGAGGCTGGCCTGAAGTCGCACCAATGGTGAGAAGAAAGGAGAGGGTCTTATCTAAAGTCAGGCAAAGGAGAGGAGTGCAGAGGCGCTGCGGGGATTAACTGTGCCCGGATGCTGGACACTCCTGTCTCTGCTCCAGAGCTGGGGCTTCTTCAACCTGCCACCATGCCTCTGCAACCTGGGTGTGACTAACACTGGACAGAAGCAGCCGAGCTGTCACAAGATCCATGAGAAACTGTCCAGAAGAGCAGGGGCATGAGACAGGTCACCTTGAGTAACTCAGATCTTGCATGAACCTATAACTTGATGGTCCACCTTGCTGGTGTCCAGTCAGAGACTTTAGCCCAATGCATAGTTTGTGTTAGACACACTCCAGACCTTTAACAATGTTCAGGTTTATTTACGTTTACAGTATTTATCAGATGCTTTTATCCCAAGCAACTTCCAATCCCTGTCTACAGGAGGCAGTCTCCCTGGAGCAACTTGGGGTTAAGAGTCTTGTTTGGGACCTCAGTGGTGATATTCTTGTGTGCAGAATTCAAACCCGTGACTTCTTGGTCCATAGGCAAATATCCTACCCACGAGGCCACACCCATCTGTTTTTGACCATGTGACAGCTTTCGGCTAGCTACTTTTGCACGGTGGATGACCCTCAATCAAACTGTGACGTGTAAAATCCTCAGTAACCCCGCTGTGTCTGACACACTCGCACAACTGCCACTACTGTGTCATTGTGAGTAATGTACTGAAAATTGTCCCCCATCCAACGTAGTGTAACGATGAATGGGGTAAATGATGACTGACCTGATTGAGCAAGAAAACAGGAAGGTTACAGACTGTGATTGCACAGTGGTAACATGGACCACAGAAATCAAACTCAAACAAAACCGTGGTTTTCTAATCAAGTGAATCATACTGATCAGTGGTTCTGAAAATACAGTGGCAGGTAACAGAGGAGCTCACCTCTTAGTAGCGTTCTCCTGGAAAGGGTAGAGTATCTGGCCACTCTGGCAGAGCTCACAGATGAAGCCCTTCTCTCGGCACAGGCTGCAGCTGTACACATGCGAACTGGCAAACTTGATCACTTTGGAGAGGAAGGGGGCTAGTTTACCATCTATCACCTGTATGGAACAAAAAGAGAGAGAGCTTATTAATGCCACATAAACGTTAGTATTGGATCGATAGCAGAAAAAGATACAAAGCTTTTTCAACAGTTCAGGCATGAAACATCTAAACTGGATACCGTTCACCAACCCTGGTGGAGGTTTACCGTATAATTCAAGCACAGTCTTCCACATTGGCTCTAGGTAATTTACTTCTTGTTCCTTGACTGACAGGTAAGGAGACAAGTGTCCACAGGAATGTATATCTCTAGGAGGATGCCTGGTGTTTAAAAGCAATATTTAAAAAAATGGTGTACGGAGGAACACCTTTAATCGCTTCCATTATGTAATTATTAGGGGTGTCAAGTGATTATCTAGTTAATTACAAGCTCTATAATGAATCCAAATTATTGCACACATTGTTTGCAGTGAAAGTGAGGGGGTGGGTGTCTCATACAAATCACTGGATGGATAAGTGGGGGTACACAACTAAGGATTTTTTTAAAGTCGCCCCCTAATACAACAGGGCTGTACTGGCTCGGACCGTCAGGTTGCTCCTAAATGATTTGCACTGAGGTGATATTTTAGACTGGCTGTTCTGTGACTATACAAAAATTCCTCATTGCATGATTTGCACATAATGATATTTCTACCAAGAGTTCCATCTGTATGTTTCTATTCGTAAACTCGTTCACTGGGTCCAGCTGTTCATTCCTGTTTTCATGTTGTAGAGCACCTTTGGCCAGAGCCGGACCGGGTTAAAGAGTCACCACTACTAATCTGTGTTAAAACCTTATATTTTCTGAAATTAATTGATCGAAACTAATGTGTTAATTCGACCTTCCTAGTATTTACGTTCAGATTCTTGACTAGTGTGGCAAGAGCATAACAGAACACTGGTATTGGTTCTCAGCACACGAATCAGTAGCAGGACAGAGAAAAATCCATAGCAAATTCTTTCACCTGCCATCCTGAACTGTAAGAGAAAGCCCACACATGTGACAGAATCTCTTTTCGTATACAATAGTTACCAGCAACATTCGTTTGTGAAGATTCTTCAAAACAGGGTCCAGAGGGAAGCGAGGCAAGAGAGTCAGAGTTCACATCAGGAATCCAGATCAAAACTAATGAATGCTTGTGGGCTTGGAGGGGAGGGGGAGGGGCCGGCCAGGGCTGGAGGGTGGGTGGGAGAGTGGGGTAATTCCTTTTGGAAGACCGTTTGCAAAAAATAATATGTGAATGCCATTTACTGGCCAGAGTAGTTAAAAATCGGCATCAGGCTTTGAAAGCAGAGGTCTGAAGAAGGCGCATTGTGGGCCGCTGAATGGGCCAGGGGAAGGGGCCCGGACCTCCAGCGCATATTCACTGAGGGGGAAGAGACAAGTGGCTACACCTGGCAGCGCTGTGGCACACCAATTAAAGGGCCTGACAGCATTCTTCAACCCTTCTACAAGGAGCTGGCCGAAGAATGGCGGGAGAGAGAGTGGGAAGGGGGGTGGCTGGATGGGTGGGGGTTAGGTGGGGAGAGGAAGAAGAGAGAATAAAAGGAGGGACCTCAGTCTCCCACGAAGCACATGTGCACACACACACACACACACACACACACATACACACACACACACACACACACACACACACTCATGAGTGAAGTGAGTGAGGTTGAAAAGGGCTTGTGTGGGCAAAGGGAAGCACTGCAATCATGGGTCTGAGACAGGAAACTAGGAGAGAGGAACCCAGCATGTGCTTCAGCGACTGGTTAATGAACTGATTTATTTAGTGCCTGTACCTACGTAGAGGGACTAACCTGACCAACACCACACAAAAACAGACCTAGACATCAATCCAGAAACAAAATGCTTCAAATGTGGCCACTACCTTACCAAGACAAGAGCAGCAGCTGGTCACCTAGGGTTTGAATCTCCTCTGGGGTTGCCTTGAGCAAGGTACCATCCCCACACAGGTCTGTGTTCCTGACCACCCACTTCTTCACTTGGTGAATGAGTAAAATGGGTTGAAATGCTGATAAAGTATTTCATGCTGGGGTGTGTTCACTTGTGACAAAATGGTCACTTTACCTTCTATGCTTAAACATTAACCTCTTCCATCCAGGCTCAAATCCACCATTGCATCTTGGTTGGCCGTCGGCTTCCTACACTTTGCATTAAAATTTTCTACCCAGGCTGGTTTGATGCACCTTGGTAGCCAAAAGGCATTACCTAGAATTACTAATATCCCAATCACTGCACTGCTGACATTGCAGTACAGATGTCTGATCCTCCTGAAGGGCTTCATCCAACCAGAAATGTAGCCCTCATTCTCTTCATACCTAACCCTAGAAAAACCTGAAGGCAGTACCTTAGCTTCCACTCTCAGGGACTCTGCTGGCTGGACCTGAGCAGCGAATTACAAGTCGGTGTCAGGGGATGACTGCAGCCCAGCAATCAAAGCGGAGGGAGCTGGAGCGCTCGCCATCGCCTCTGTAACAATGATTTATACGGCCCCTGATCAACCCTGACAGAAGAAGTAATTAAGCATCTCAATAATTTAGCTGGGGCGGTGGAGTGGTGAGCCCAGGCCTGCCCTGGTGGTGAGGAACAGGGGAGCTCTTAATACACTCACTGTAACTTACTGACAGAGGGTATGGCTGATAAAAAGGGCCTGAAGAGGTTGGAAACACTGAGAAGGCTACTTCTCCTATACTCTGAGGAATGGCAGGTCCAGATTTCCACTGTACACTACTGGGACCGAATAACAAGGCCTGAAATTTTGAGGAAGTTTGGAGGGTTAAGATGGTATATGGGATTTGACCAGTGCAGGTTATGTAGAAACTATGTAACCACTTTTAACACACAAAAGAATCAAAAAGCAGTTTACAGACTAATGGCATGGGTGCCGGCCACGGCTTGAGCCTTACGACCCCCCACCTCTCGGCTCTGTCCCGCGGGCACTTTGTTGTCCGCTGCCTAATCCCTTAAAAACCGCTGTTTAACGCGCGCTGCTTTATCCCCTCCTCATCCCGGGCCCTAATGTCCTCGCCTGCTCCATTAACCGGCAGAGAAAGGGCCCGGATTAGACAGATAAAAAGAGGGTGAGCTCTGTTTGGATAACACCCTCCCCGCCAGGCCCTGGCAAAACAGGATTACCACCAGCGAGCCAGAGTGCGAGGAAGTGTGTGGGCGAGGGAGGGAGTGCAAGGGAAAAGGAAAACGTGTGCATGCGGGTATACAAGACAAGTTTGAGGGCTCATGTACCAGGACAAAGGATTGTAATGAAATGAGAGCATGGGTGACCGACTGCACGTACGTGGGATGTTTGATCGCATTCGACCGTGCGAGTCATGTGTCACGATATGCACAAGCAGGGCCCTGTCGGTAACAAGCATTTTCCGAATCACACCACAGGGGTCCTGTGGCGTGATTCGGAAAAGGCTCGTTACCGACCGAATCACAGCCTGGTCCCCTGAGGCGAGGTGGCGGGACACCCCGGACCTAACCCAGGACCACTGTGCTCGTTAAGCTTCCTGAACGAAACGGACATCTGAAGCAGGAAGCCTGCCCGAGGGGCCGTGACCACTGACGGAGCGCCAGCAAGCGCACTGGGGAGCCCGCGTGAGAATTTGTAGCTCCGCATGTATGTGCGTGATGTCCCAAAGCTGCTGAATGCCCTTTTGTCTCCCTTCCAGTTGTTTGTAAAACTTTGGCAAAGGCCAATGCAGTTGCATCTGGCACAATGCGCACAAAACAATTAGCATTTATATGGTGCTCTTCATGTGGGCCATCTCTGGGCACTCTTAAGGCTCTTGTAGTTGTAAAGCCCAACAAAAGCCAGTGGCCAAACTATTCTAGGTCCTGACCAAATAAATATGGCCAATGGGTTTGATGATTTTCTTTTTCCCCTCCCAGATAAAGCCAGCGCCAAATGGGGAGCTGTTTGTCGCAAATGAACAGGTAAGGCCATGTGTTTTGGGGTCTATAGTGTTGTTGGGATTCTACTTGTAGACAGTTCAGCATTCAGCAACCTCAACGAAGACGGAGAACATTCCAGGGCCGTGAAGGACCTGGATTTAAACAGCTGAGCTAAAAGGAAATGCCTCCTTAATAAGGTAAGCCAATTAGGAATCTGAAAGACACCCGAATGCTGTGATGAGAATGAGAAATGCCCAGATATCCCAGAGTCTGAGGAAGTCAGTGGGCAGATGGAGAAAAGGCTTGGCACTGAGTGACAAGAATGGAAGAAATACACAAAACGTGAATGGAGTGCTGCAAACTGGTGAAACATTGTTCCGATTTGGGAAGGCCCATTGTATGACGGCTGGAGAAGCCAAAGCAATAATCCCTCCTCCCTCCACCCCCCAACCCCCCCCCCCCCACCCCACACACACACACACAATTTTTGCTTTGA
>JBBMFX010000002.1:2285665-2300682 GCA_037832545.1 Rhabdalestes septentrionalis | reverse complement strand
ATATTTGTAATATTGTACTTTTGTGCACATTGGTACATTATTATATGGTTTTGTTAATTTGATCTTTGGTATTTGTTACTGTAAATACTTAAAGTATAACATTTTTACAATTTTAAGGGAATTTTGTATGTAAATAGTCATTTGTTGGGAAAAATTTTTTTGTTTACTAATATTGTTTATTTTCCTGTTTTCATTCTGTTTGCCAGGATAGAATTATTTTTATACTTTTTTATTACATTATTGTTATTATTTCAGGAAATATCATATTGATAATTATCGATATCGGTCAATACAGGAAAAATTTTCATGATCATTTTTTTTGCCATATCGCCCAGCTCTATAGCAAGTAATTTAAAATTTGAAAATCAAAAGAAACAAAATGCATAACGGCTCATACAACAGCTTTTACATCATATTATTTGAAGCATCTTCAGACTTCAGACCCAGTCCTGGGCCTTGTCTTCGCTCTCCGCCCATAGACGCAACACCTCATCCCGGAAGATGGCCTGGAAGTTGCGAGGTGGACACGTTTACCAAGCACTTTTGTTTAATCTCATGACTTCTCACTGCAGTGTTGTAGTGCAAAGCATTCTTAGAAGAGTAGAGGCTGATGGCAGAAAAGTGGGAGACAAACTTCACGCTCATGCCCTTGATTTCAAAAATAAACCCTGGATGTGCAGGTGTCTATTAATTTGGCCATACAGTGTCACATGTATTCTCTGTAGAGAATGATTATCTACTTGCTCCTTGTTGCACACAGACAGGCCTGCATATGAAACACTGTTCATTCTAAAGATGAATATAACCATGCCTACCTGGAAGCGGGCGCAGGCGCTACCATCGGCCTCGTCCCGCTGCACGGCGAGGCAGGATGCGAGAGGGTACTGCAGCACCGGCTCGTGGACGGGGCCCCTGCCCTCGGTGGGGAAGGCCTGCAGCTGGGTGCGGCTGAGAACGAAAGTGAAGGCGCTCCAGTTGTTGAGGTCACTCAGCTGGTACAAGAGGCCGGCCTTCAGGACATCCGGGCAGCGCTGGGTGAACAGAGGCAGGGCCGTGGGACGGACCAGCGGACGCGGGACGGCGGGGTCGGAGTCGGAGTCGGGATCCGGCTTGCGGGGCTTTGGCGATTCCCCCTGACTGTGAGGCGGCCTGGCAGCCAGGACGCGCTCCCAGAGGAGCTGGCGCCACTCCAGCGCCTCCCATTGGCAGGAGGCGCGCAGCTGCAGGCGGGTGCTGTTGAAGAAGAGGGCCTGAAGCACGCGACCATCCTGCGGGTGCGGCGCACCCACACCCTGGCAGTGCGACAGCGACAGGGCGGTACACAGCTGCCTGTTCCCGCTGCTGTCCAGGCTGTAGAGACGCAGCTCGCAGGGCGTGAGCTCCACGTGGCAGACGCTCCAGCGGCCCCACGGACCCTCCCTCTGTTCCAGCATGCCCTTCTTGACCAGGCAGAGGCTGCTCTCCTTGTTGGCTGGGGAGCAAAAGCAAAACAAGCTCAGGAATGATTATCTTCCTTCAACACAATCATGATAAAAGTTACACAAGGTGGAGGTGATGAGATGTGGCCAACATCAAAACACAACCTCTATAGGTGAGCCTTTGTTATATTTACTCTGGAAAGCTCGTCTCGAAGGAATAGATTTAGCAAAAAATATTATGTACTCATTTTTCCACTTGACCCATATGGAGTCGATCGGCAAAGACACAACTCAAGTTACCCAAACAGCCAAGATTTTTTTCGTAAAACTGCATTACTAAACCTGCTCAAACCACATCCATCTCTTCATTAATGTGAAGCAGGCCTACGGGTGTGGTTTGGGACCAGTGTTGGGTAAGTTACTTTTAAAAAGTAATTAAATACTAACTACTAATTACTTAATCAATGTTGTATTTAAAATACTTATCTATTTACTCTATCTGAACAGTAACTTAATTACTAAATAATTAATTTAACTAAATACTTCCTAAAATCCCTATAAACCTTGAGTGGCAAAAAACCCCAGAAAATTAAACTCTGAGTAATAAATAATTAAAAATACATACCAGTCAAACATGAAATAGTTTAGCCTTTTAGCTTTCTGAACCATGTTTAATACATTCTATAAAAACATTTTATAAAAATTAAAATGTTTAGTAAGAAACGCTGCTTTTTTTAAACACACAGGTGTTTTGTTTAATATGCAGATTCTACAATATGCAGCGGTAGCATCTCTTCCACAATGTAGCTTGTAATCCTTTTTAAGCTCACCTTCAGACACTTTCTGCGCTGCCGAAGTAAAATCAAGTTTTGCCTGCTTAGCAGGAGTTGCTGCGGTGTTACCTTTCGATGATGAACAAGGATCACTCAGAAGTGTTCGTCTATGCTGCCGTGTCAGGTGCTTCAGTAGATTGCTTGTGCTATTGACAGCGGCCGATAGTATTCTCTCCCCAGGACATGGCTTACATTTTACTGTAATGTTCTTGTCTGCTTGTTTCAGTAAAGTGAAGGGATGGGAATAAAATAGCCACTCGCTTCAGGCAAGTCCAATATCTTCCGCTTTAGAATTCGACTACGCAGCAAAATCACGTGCACATGCACTACAACGATTTTAATGTGGCAGAGTTCCCTTTTAACTTTAGAAGATAAATTAATAAAATAAAATGATGATATTCAACGGATTTAATTACCACAAACTCCAGACTATAAGCCGCTACTTTTTTCCTCAAAGTTTGAAGAGTGCGGCTTAAAAAGCGGTGCGACTAATGCAAGTTTTTTCCATGCCGCCCAAAATATTTTGCCTCGAGCTTAGATCAGGACCAAAAGATGAAACCCGAGCAGAGCCCGATTGAAACCATTTTTAAAATACGTGGGCTGTTTTAATGCTTGATCACGGTTTTGCCCGGCCCGGCCCTGCACGGCCCGAGGATAGTGGCAGGAAATATGGACCCCACGCGAGGACCGGGATGGGCTCGGGCAGGTTTCAGGTTTGGAGAGAGAATCTGAACTCTACTCGCTACCAGATCCGGCACCAGATCTCATATCACAACTAGGGCTGGGAATTGAACGCGTTAATTACATTAATTAATCACAGACAAAATAACGTGTTTATATTTTTTACGCAATTAACGCTTTACGTCATCAAAGTTGCGAGTAAACCGCAGGGGAACCGAGTCCCAGATCACTGCTGCATAAGCAGCCAGAGAACGCAGTTCAGTTCAGTGAGATTTGGAAGAAAAAACATGCCAAAATGGCTTATAAAGAGTTGTCCCGTAATGCGGCTTTTAATCAGGTGCGCTCTATAGTTCGGAATTTACGGTATTTTAGAATTTATCGCAATTACATTATAAGAAATTCAAATACCTAACAGTAATCTTTTACTCTATATTTTTTGGAAAATAATTTAAATTACAGTAAAGCGCTCCTAACACTGTTTGGGACACAGTGTGACTGACTGTGAGTAGGAAACATGAACTAAATTTGAGCTCAAAAGTGTTAATATTTACAGTGGAGTTATATAGGAGAACTAAACATGTCTGTAAGTCTGCATCACCTCAATGAAAAGCTACATACAACTGGCACAGGCAAAGAGAAATTTGATGACACTTTTATGGGTATTCCTCTCGATTTGTTAGCAACATTCATCCCATCGCTCCACCAAAATTTAGATGTCACATATGTCCTCATTTACTATGTTGATTAAAATGTGCCTAATCATTCCTTTAACGATTTTAGAAAGAAATTCATTAAAACAATGTTCATTTTTCAAAGAAAGGAAATTGGTTACACAGAAACAGAATGCATAATGGCTCAAGCTGTCATAATCATATTATTGGAAGCATCTTCGGACTCTAATGTGTAACTCTCTGTCAGAAATTAAGTGAAAAATTGACTTTATGGAGGATTAGACCTGCTGCCGATTAAGCAGTACATTACAGCCTCCAGTATTTTTCCTACCAACAACCACATCATCCCGGATGCTCATTCCCATCAATAATGCTGGTGTCTCATCAATAGAACGATGCCTAAGTGGTTCCTGTATGGCTGCAAGTCATTTCTGCAGCTAAGACTGAGGTACCGTTGTGCTCATAAGTTTACATACCCTGACAGAATTTATGATTTCCTTTTCAAGTATTTTCTATATGAATGATAACACAAAAAACGTTTCTTTCATTCATGGTGGATTGAAGCCATTTATCGTCAAACAACCATTTTTAAATCATAAACACAACACAAACTCCTCAAATGACCCCGAACAACAGTTTACATACCCTGGTGATTTGGCTTGATAACATGCATAAATTCTGCAAGGGTTTGAAACTCATGAGCACAACTGTTTGTCTATGAAACAACGGAAAATCTCCCGGGGACGGTGGCTCACGCACTCATTTAACTTCGGTGAGACTCCAAATTCCCAGAGGAGCTGCTCTCTGACACAACAGTGGGATTTATCAGCGATGAATGGCGATGCTAACATCGGCCAGAGACGGATGATATTTTGCTATGTGATAGCAGCTCGTGGAGACGCCGCTACAGTTCTCTCCCAAGAATTCCCTGTGACCTCAGCAGGAAGAAACATCATTGTTTGCAGGGCCGCTGTGCAAACAAAACGGCCGAGAGCGACCGCTAATCTGGGGCACTCCTTCTCAGCCCTTCCTCCCCCTGCCAGGTCTTTTCACACAGCCCCTCTCTGTTATCTCCTTTCCTCTCTCCCTCCAAGGCACCCTTCATCCCTTCACTTCCTCCGCCAGGGCACAGGCAGGTTTCCTCTCGGGCCCGTAAACTGTGGCGAGTGTTTGGAACTGGCACCATGGGCTTTTGGACACTCGCGACGGACAGACGTCAAATGGAATGCTATTTAACAGTGAATTGCCAAATGTTGTTCTTAAGACTTATCTACGTTCCAACAGTCAAAACTGCCATTTCCATAACCTAAGGGAACATAATGGTCTCCTCCCTCCCTTCAAGACCAACGGACTGAGGACACAGAGGGCTGGGCTGGTTTGGGTCAGTTAAGAGGGCATCATTAGGTGCCATGTGAACTGCTGTGGGCCTTGGCTTTCTGGGGGCATTTTCTGGAGGCCTGGCGTCTTCCCTCTCTCGGTGCTTCAAAAGAACATTTAAATGTATGGCTGTGGAAAGGGTCACTGTTAGTTTCACATCAGAGTGAAGTAAGGGGGACTGACCAGAACCATTAAACAAGGGGCAGTCAGAGAAAGCAGCAAAGCAAGTCTGGAAGCAGTACCAGGGACAACGATTATTCACATTCACTAAGGTCAAGGGGGACAGTTCTGACTCAAACTATGACTCAGCAGAGATTGAGGAACTGGGAGAAATGTCCCTAAAGTAGCCTGTGAGTAATCCCAGTCTCTGCTTAATTTTTAAGTACAGAGAATGTGGATGAGAAGGCGCGGTTTCTGTCTGTTCAGTTCTCCCACTTGTAATTGGTGCGCCACACCAAATCATATAAACCTGGCACGAGTGTGTGGGAGGTTTGAAATGAGCAAATCCAAGAACATTATTCACTTCTCCTTGCTGCTGATTGGCCGTTTCCCCTATGACACTGTAGCCCAGAATGTCCTCCTTGGAGCGTCTCAAATGTTCTCGGGTTTTTCGTTTTGTTATTCTTAAAGCGCTGTATTTTTATTACTGTATATTAATTAATTTTATTTCCGTATTTACCCGCTTATACCAAAGAAAACAACAGGGCATACCAAAGAAAATACGCTGCATTAATTACAGTCCAGTCTATACAGGGGTAAAATCGGTACTTTACATTCGAGCACTGCAAGAGTTCAGTGTAAACTGTACTGTACAGTGTTTGGAGGAGCATATCTGGGGGCATATTCAGGGTTTACGCTATAAAAATAGTGGCAATTTTAGGCATTTTATTTACCACAACACAACATGTTTTTCACGGTATGCGGCGGCTGCTATTTGAACAAATCGCTTTTTGCGGGGATTCAGTTCACATTACACCTTTCAAGGACTCTAACAAACCCAGCAACAGTTTTTATTTAAGCATTGCTTAATAATGTTTCCTGAGTTCATGAGTCAGTGGAGGTCCAATAAACATGCAAATGAGCAGGCATGCTCCTTTGTGTTCCTGTCAAAGAGAACGTGTCCTGCTTGAGGGCTACTAGATCACAATTAGCCTCCAAACTCCATTCCCCTTTTGTCAAATACCCTAGGAGCCTTATTAAAATCCTCTGTCTAAAATGAGCACATGCAACCTGCAATCAAGTCTGATTTCCTGTTAAACCACCAGTACCACCAGACAGCAGAGCACTCCCCAGGGGCTCTAGTCAGGCAAAGAGAGCTGAGCTCACGTAATGTGACGATAAACACTAGAGATCGACCGATATATCGATTTACCAATATTTTTCCCGATATTTAAGCATTTTACCATAATCGGTTATCGGTTTTGTAATATCGTGTTTACCGATAAACACTGCCATCTGGTGGATGTTTTGAGAATTACGCGCATAATCGCCATTGCAGCGCGGCGTCTGAGGGGAAACTGCGCGCATACTTACTTACTTTCCTATATTTAGTAAACTTTGTTAAACATAACATTAGATGTGTTACATAATTGACTGATATGTAGTTTATGTACCATTGAAGACTTTAGTAACGGTACCCTTTTTTATTAAATTTTTTTTGTATGTTTAGGGTTTTTTTTGCACTTTCAGACCCCTAGTTTTGATTTGTATGCAAGGAGGGAGTGATTTTTATAAATAAAACAGTTTTTTTCAGTTCAGTGGTGGTGTAATAATTGTGTCAAAAACAGAAGTATAATAGTAAATAAATATCGGCTCTGAATATCGATTATCGGGCACATAAACAAGCAAATAATTGGTATCGGTATCGGTAATAAAAAATCAATATCGGACGATCACTAATAAACACTATTTTAGACTTAGGGTTATAATCTTTGGGTATTTTGTATCGGGGCCACCGGTAATTTCTTCAGCCCAAAGCCTGAAAGCCAAAGCGAACAGGAGACATGGGAATAGGATGCAATATGTTTACATTTACCAATACTTTAGTAATGACCATGTCTAAAATTTGTGTTTATTCTTGCCTTTGGGAGTTTTCGTTCCACACAGTTGACAAAAAAAAAATCCTATAAAAAGCTGTTCAAAAATGAAACCGAAACGCAGTGTTGGGGCTGTAATCAACAGATCCATCAGCATTAGTATCTCAAGAAGGGAATGCAAATTTGTAAACGTCCTGGAGGCTTCAGTTTCATTCAGACTAAGTCACTAGGGAAGGGAGTGGGCATTCTACCATGCAATTCACATCTCCTTCTTCCTTTTCACTCCCGGCACACTCCAACGACAATTCCGCCAACCACATTCACTAGTCTAGGTCATGTCAATTTTAGAATGAGAAGTGACAAGCACTACCAGGCAGGTGTAACAAAGTACCCTGAGCTACACGAGTGTGTGTTTTCTCAGGGGGTTGCCATTAATCAGTTTTATCTGAATGAGTGGGCACAGGCCTGGACCGATCAAATATCTTGAAGAAAGGTGACATTACTTATATCAACGGCGAACTACCCCATACCGTGCAATTACCTTAATGAACACAGGCTTGAACAGTCAGCAGCACTGGAAAAAGGACTCTGTGGTCCAGGCTGCCGTCCTTGCCTTGCCTCGAGCTGACTAATGCCTTTTCACTCGTATGCTAATCCTCTTAATATCAGGGGTAATTGGGTCTCACTCTTTCACAGCATTGTGCCCATCTTGTCACAGAATTGCATTATCCTACTATTACCTTCTTTGTCGAGGATCTCTTTCAAATTCAGATTTGCGGCTTGCCCAAATAAATGAACGCAGATACAAACAAACAAACACGCGCTCGCCAAATCTAGGCACTCGCCTCGATGGAACCGCTAATCAACCCTAATCAACCCGGCCCCAACAGATATTCCGTCCCTAATTTTTCGCTCTGCGACAAAAATAGAATGTAGCTGAATGTTACAAACAGCAGGTGAGAGACAGTGCTACACACAACAAAATGCAGGTGTGAAGGGGGAGACACACATGAAAGTGAGTGATAATTTGTATAAACCTTTACAATGTTCAGCTGCAAGATGGCCAGGAGTTTGGTCATGACTAGACTACAGCAAATCAGTAATTTTATAAAGAATATAATTGTGCTCAATGCTTACCTTCCCTTTGATCATTTAATGCCATGTTCTTGAGAGTGTTCTTGTCCACCGCCGGAACGCCATTATCCGTGAAGGTCCGGTAGTTGACGTCTGATCGCGATCTATTGTGCCCCCGCTTGAAGCCCCCACTACCTGTGGTGGTGGAGTTGGTCTCCTTGGCATGGGCTGCCAGGTCATTTGTAGAGCGGGCTCGGTTTCTTCTCCCATTCCTAAGGCCGAGTACACTGAAGGAGGATGCCTGTTCTGCCCAGGCCAGGTTACGCGCTGATATCTCCGCTTGTTCCCCACCAAGCAAGCCCCATACCCCACTGGAACTCAACTTGTCCAGCGCAGAAACTTCTTTCAGCTTTGGTGGCCGAACTTGTCCATCTTCCTGACCACTGTCCAGGCAGTGCAAGTAGTCCTCTGTGGCCTCAAGGGCTGGACTGATGTCCTCGACCTCTAAGCTGTCCATCACCTCCGCAACCTGCTTGCCAGAGAGGAGGCAAAGTGGCTGAGTAGGCCGATGGGTTCTTTACGTGCGTGAGCCTGGGAAGGAGAGGATCCAGAGGCCTCAGGGCAACACAGATTGAACATCTGCTGTCTGAGGCCAAGAGGGAGCCTGGCAAAACCGATGCTCCTCGAAGGCTAGAACTCCTTCCAGGACAAACAAGAGCTCTTTAAGAAGACGCCGTTAATCAGGCAACTGAAGAGGCACGGCTTTTCGTGCCAACCATCCCTGTCTGTTCTAGGCTACAGAAGGCTTGAGGGCTAAAAACGATTGGCAGCCTTCGAACGCGGTCATGGCACTGCTTATCCTAGGTGGTGCCCCGCATTCAGAGATTCCCGGTTGCCAAGTAAATCACTCAAGTGAGGAGGCGGCAATTTGTAAACGAAAGAAAATTAAATGTGGCACAATGAGCAATGGTCCCCCCAGGCATCAACATCCTGCATCAAGAGAAATAGAACATAAGCATGTCAGGTTTTATTAGATAATTAAAAACAAAAAACCCCAAAAACAACTATATCCCTAGCATTGCTTTGATAAACCATGATACACTAAAGTTTGAGGAGCTTGATGTCATCTTAGTCCCAGGAGAGCTTTCCATCAACAGGTAATATCCAACAAAAATAATCAAACAAAAAGTTCTTACCATATGCACACACACGTCTTAATGCAGAAATGATATCCTCTTCTTGCACTTACAAGGCTGACAATGGGTGGGGTTCTCATGTTTCCATACCGAGCATCGCTTGCTGCCATTTCTTTCCATGTGATTCTGCCTACTGCCTCATCTCTCCCTGGTTTCCCCCTCTCCCACACTGACATCGATTTCCTTTGCCTTTTGCTCTCTGACTCAGGGTCTTTCACTTTCTTAAGGCCATGCATTATTGAGAGGGCATTACATCACCTCTGGCCAATGCCAGGACGGCACACTCAGCATCCCTCTGGTGTGCATGAGAAAACAGGGATGTGGATTAATGGATAAGGGATGGGCTCTGGAGCGCAAGGAATTTGCTGCATTCTCACTCCAAAAGTGATGAGGTGCCTCGTCAGATGCTGAAATTCCTGAGCAAGGTGACAGGAGAGGAGGAATAATGATGCCCGCCAGCAAGCGTCACGGACAAATCATAACTTGGCAAGGGCATCAACGACATGTGTCAACAGATACTTGCACCTAACACAGTAAATTGCTATTTTATTGCTTATATTTGACCTAGAGCCCCCTTGTTCTGACCTCCCCTTCGAGATGAGCCAGTCTGACTGAGATGAAGCGACACATTCTATTTTTAGCCTTCCCACAGCAAGAACTCTACCTCGCCACGGATAAAGCAGGGCACAGGGATGTGCTCCTGTCTGATCTTTAATCATAAAACATCTGAAGACTTCAAGCAAGATCTCAACATATGTATCACCTTCCAAGGCTGGTAAACCCCTTGCATGCCATAATAAGCTCATATGATCATAGAATATTTCTAATAATAAATCGAATTTCCCCTTTGTATTGACCAGGGACACCTCCCCATCTAGGATTTCCCCAACTTGCATATGTTACAGAAGCAATTATATTTTTATTCTTAGTCACATTTTGAAAATGGATGCTGCAAAATGCAAATGAACCGCTAACCAATCACAGATTTTCTGAAAGCATGATCAATCACAGCTCCAGTTAATTGACAGGGTGTTCTGAAGAAATTAAGTCTGATTATTATTTTTATCTTCAATTATTAAAGACTTTGAGTGACCAAGGCATTTGTAAAAGGCCTTCTGTTTGTGATTTTACTTCCGTTGCGTTTCTCCAATATATTTATGTGGGTTTGTGTATCAAAAGTCAGTCATTCTTACACCATTCTGAAACCTCTGTTTATCCAATAAAATGAAATGTTTTTGTTACTGTACCTTTAAAACTGATCTCTTTTCTGATTGGTTGCCCTTCACTTCTGCTTATCCAAAAGGCATTCCTTAGAACTTCAGCATAAATTGTATGTATAAATATATAGATAAATATACATATATAAAATATATAGGTAGTTCTGGCAGAGATCGGACTTATCTTAAGGGACACGATCTTGCTGTAGGTTGAACCCGACCAACCAGGCACATACCAGAGGTAATGCATGGAACTACAAAATTATTTCCCACTTCTGGGTACCCTCACCATTTTAACCCTCTCGCAGACCAGCTCTGTCCTTTGTACAATTTAATGCTATTCACTGGACATGAACTGTTTGAATTTAAAAAGTTTAAAAGCTATATATATACACACACATACATCGTATATGCACAAGTGTGTGTGGGGACTACACAGGAATAATTTTACCCATATTGTGCAGCCTTATTTATCGAAGTATGCACACAAATTTCACAGCAGGAGTATTCATCAAACTTATTTTAGTTCATCACAGTGTAGGAGGCAGCTGTTATGAGGACTAATGTGTTTACATCACAGTTCTGATGCAGTGAAGGGAAGCATTTTCCCCAGAGTGGAGGAGATTTTCCACAGTACAGCACTGTGGTCTGTTTAGAGCACATCATGCAGCACTGGTGTCATAACACTGGAAGTTCAGTATTAACAGTATTATCATTACTCATGGTTTAACCTGCTACCAAATCTGAAAACGCATTTCCCACCAGACCACTGTTTAGTGGACCTCCGTGACCTTCATTCATGGTTAAATCACCACATGAAGCTTAGCAATTTGGGCAAAATTGCCAATATTGTGACTGTGGTTTAAAACCTGTTTGTTTTCAATGAACGGAGGTCCAGTCTTATTATGGACAAAATGATAAGCACCTCCTAGACCAAGTCCTGAACCTGGTGTGCCAGGCGGTCAGTCAGTTGGTTGTAGTCTCATGTAAGAACCTCATGGCAGTCTGGTTGCTTGTGATTGGTCTAACAATTCTACAAGTGATTGATGAGCTCTTTGCTTTCAATTATAATGTTCCCACTTAACCCACGTAAATACAGAGTAGGATATTAAACAATATGGATGTTAGTATAAAATCTCAAAGCTGCACTGAAATTGTGATTATGGATGTAACGCATGACATATTTTTTGTTGCATTTGACATTTGATACTCAGTTTCTTAAGCGGACAAATCTGGAACGCTCAACTACACCTCCACCCCTGCAGAAACACTGGGAATTTTTCAGGATTCCCAAGAAACAGAACGAGTAAACTGAAACAGAAGAGTCCAGTTTTATGGTTGTTCGGTACCTGCTCGCCTACTGGCACTCACTGGTTTGGGAAGACCTGTGGCTGAAAATACTGACAGCTTAGTTTCTTCTACATTCCAGGTGAGGGTAAAGTGACCAAGCACTGTTACACCATTGACTGCTACTTTGAGGATTATTACTGCATTATGCAGCGATCACCACCCTTCCTGCTGGAGGTCTACTCCTTCATGTTCAGATCCAACCTGTGTCTGACACTCCAGCAAATCAGGGATTTCTGAAGGTCATCAGCAAGAACAGGAGCTGCAGATTCTGGCTAGAACTCAACTTCTCAGGCCCAGCAATGGTGAACACTGCTTTAACTGTTAAGACACTAAGGCTGTTAGCATTTCCCAAGCCTTTTCCTAATACTTTCACAAACTAATAGAAACTTGTAACAATAATACATCGGCATTACAGGAGAAACATCTAGGACCATTATACAGCAGCAAAAATATTCTAGATGAGTATTAAGTCTTTATAACACTGAACTGATTTTACTGGTTTGTTGGTATGAGATCATTAGAACAGTAATAACAGGCATAAATTTGGATTTAAAAAATGTATCAAGGGCATGTTAGAATTCTAGCCATATTGTTGCACAAAAGTTTGTGAAAATCTTTGCATAAATAAATTGCTGAGACTTCCAGAATGGCTTTGGTATGAACCCTTCATTCTACAGAAACTTCCCAAAGAGACTCAAGTGTTTACAGTCTCTTAAATACCTTATCAAAAGCTCACCTCATCTGTTCATCGGCATTTAAGTGAAGTGAACTGAACATTTGTCACACGTGAACAGTGTGAAATACTTTCTCTGCTTTTAATCCATTTAAAAAACATAAAACCCATTCACTAAGTGAAGCTCCATGTAAATCAGAGCTGCCAACTCTCACGCAATGAGCGTGAGACACACGCATCTGTCTTCACACACTCTCACGCCACACCTCTGATTTCTCATGCTGAAAATCTATTTTTTCTATTTTTCCCCATTGTGCACACTCCTGGAGGGCCACCAAATGTCGTAGCAATCCTCAGCAGAATAATTAAGTCTATTTCAATATTTCAGTAAGATGCTCTTGCTCTTTGATCGGCATAAATTATTAATACGTATGTCACTGTGTGTCTCAACCAACAGAAACAATCCTCTGAAACTGGTTAGGTTCAGGGACTGAACTGGAAATGAGAGTTTTGATGGTCCTTCAGAAAGCCTGGAGAACTGTTCCTCAGGACTATTTTAAAAACACAAGCCACGCTTTGAAGAGAAAATATGAACAAACGGGGTGTGCCTCAAGACCTTATGCACAATATTGCATAGGTGTGTTATTTGTGTTGACATTATGACGCCTGGTTCATTTTCTCAGCACTATTCAGATATCTGAGACACCCCCGATGAACGGCTCTGAATGTATGCTGACTTTTTTCCAAAGCTGTGTGGAATTTCCCTTTTGTGCAGATGCTAAAGAAAAAGGAAGGAAAGCTGCTTGTGCGACAATATTTCATCAGACTTTTCGAGAAGCTGGAGTCCGTTCCACCTTGAGAAGGGCAGTAAATAATAGTCCTGGCCTCATCATTTAAGGCGAAACGGAATAATAACAAACCTCAACTTCGCAACAAATACACTATTTAAACAGTTCCACCACTCTACAGCAGAAATCTACATTTAAACGGAGAGAGCAGCTGTGTGTCGACTGATGTTTACATCCTGACTCCCCTGCTAGTGTTAGCCACCTAGCTCAGCAGCAGCCTGACCGAACATCCTTCAGCAAATACATTTACAGTTCAAGAACAAGAACCCCACAGAATCACCCGTGTCCACCCCCCAGTAACATCTCACATTAAACAGCAGAGACACTGAAACCCGAACAGAGCTCCACTTTAATCAGAATCAGAAATAATCAGCAAAAGTCCTGACTCACCTGAATCTGTTTACAAACTGTCATTGTCGGGTCCGTCAGTGCCGGAGGGAACAGAGGCCAGAGCAGCAAAGTTCCGCCCCGTCCACACCAATGTAAAAGTATGTATATAATTGAATGCTTTCTGTTTTTATTATTAATTGTTTTGTTTGTTTCATGCTTTATTGACAAATGTCTCCAAACAGGTACAATATAATAGTGCACAGTTTGTTTTTAGATATATAACATTTAAAAAACAAGCCCAACTCTTCAATTACCATCACCTAAGTGGAAGACTCTTTAATTGAATGGGTGTACATATATTTTTTTTAATATATTTTGGACTTCCACTCTAATAGGATACACCTGTGGGCAATTAGAAATGCGAACGCAAAAAGCTCTAATCGTTTATCAGTTAAGGAGGCAGTAAAATAGCCACCTCTGCCCATGGTTCTAAGCAGTGGTGTGCCAGTTCACATTGAAAAAGAATGAGTTCAAAATTCTAGTTCATGTTAATTTTTTTTTTTCACAAATCAAGTTCACAGCTTAAAAAATGAAATGGTTCTCATTTATTTATTTTTTTTTTCTTCAATTAACGTACTCAAATGTTTAAACACACTGCTTGCGGCAGAAACGTCTATAGGTGAACCGCTAACCATGCTAGCCTGTAATCAGCAAGGGTAAAACCGTGAGCTGCGTTAAATCTCTCAACGTCACTCACGTCCCCGTTCATAATTTGTAAACTGATTCGTTATGTTTAGCATTCACGAAAAATAGAAGCATGTTCAATGAACATGTTTGTGCACAACACTGGCTCTAGGTTCTATTGTGAGCCCCCCGCCTGACACCTGAAGACCAGAAACCTGAAGGTTTGTGGTGTGACCAAAACAGTTAGATCTGCCACCTCAGTTTGACATCTAATACACATTTGCTCATATTTGAATAAAAGGTTAGTTCAGTGGGCAAGCTTAAGCTGTACTAAGCTCAGTTTGCCAGGAGATTCTGTTATTTACTCCATACAGTGCTAGCCTGTAATCAGCAAGTGTAAAAACGTGAGCAGCGCTAAATCTCTCAACGTCACTCACGTGTGCCTTCTTCCTTTTCCCAATTGCCTTTTATCTTACACATGTAATTGTCCTTTACAGGTATATGATCTTTTAACTGTACAGTCTTATCCAACAGAGTCCAATCTTTCATTAAGATGATGATGATGATGATGATGATGATGATGATGATGATGATGATGATGATTATTATTATTATTATTATTATTATTA
>JBBMFX010000002.1:2239112-2255282 GCA_037832545.1 Rhabdalestes septentrionalis | reverse complement strand
ATATAAAAAAGATTTAATGTGGTCTGTAAACAAGAGTAACGGTCCTAAATACTACCATTTACACTCC
Source organism: Rhabdalestes septentrionalis (assembly GCA_037832545.1). Classification (NCBI taxonomy): domain Eukaryota; kingdom Metazoa; phylum Chordata; class Actinopteri; order Characiformes; family Alestidae; genus Rhabdalestes; species Rhabdalestes septentrionalis. The sequence goes on along the minus strand of JBBMFX010000002.1, from coordinate 2,255,215 downwards.
AGTCCATACAACTCCTTAGATGTTTTCTATATTTATTACATAGACACTTTTCAAATAAAATATATTATTATTATTATTATTATTATTATTATTATTATTATTATTATTATTATTACTATTACTATTATTATTATTGGGACATTTGAGTTCCAAAATAAGCCTGTTTGTAACGTCAGAACTTGCACACGTTCAGCCTGCTGCAGTCCAGCTCAGCAAGTTCATGTGGAAATGATGAGCATGAGGGTTAACATACTTAAGAAGAGTTACAGAACAGCCTTACTTATTTCTAGCTTAAGAAGAAAAGTGTTTTTTCATGTATAAATGAAGTGTGATATCGCTTGTGTCACAGATATGGAGACCTGCACAGCCAGTGTTTGGCCTCGTCTGGAGCCCTTCCTGCTCGGGGCGCTCCAGGTGGCCCCTCCGAGCAAACTGAGCATGCACTACCTGCGCAAGATGGCCTGCTACGTGCGCACCCGGGAGGGCTGCTTCCCCAAGCTGAGCTGGCACATGTGGCGCCACATCGCCTGTGGGAAGCTGCAGCTGGCCGAGGACCTGGCCTGGCTCTGCTTCGAGACGTTCGACCTGCTGGCGCCGCACAGTCCTGAGGAGAAGCTGGAGAGGGCTGAGGTGCTGTCTCAGAGTCAGACCCCACGCGACCTCGACCGACAGCGTAGCAAGGTCACCCACGTTTGTAATCATTTACACATTCAGGGTTACTTTATTGTCATTATTTAGTTTGTGTTTTAACCTAGTTGTTTACATAGTGTGATGTAGTGTGACATTTCTCCATGGACCACAGTGCAACAGATGTCATTTTCAATGGAGTGCGATTAACAACAGAAACAATACAGGCAACACAATAATGCGGACACAACAATGTACTGTAATGTTAAGTAACAGTACAGTGGGAATGGGGTGTAAACCCTCCAGAGTGACTTGGGTTGCACCGTAAGCATGAAGTTACACAGGAGGCAGTTAGTGCATTAAAGTGGAAGGAATGACCGAAACAATACAATAAATACACAATACAGCAGTGAGCCTGTGATGTGAATGGGCTGTAAATCTTAGACGTTTAGACCTGGGTTGTTTCATAATCGCTGGTAGAACCATTGGATTTAAGTTTGCACTCAAAGGGAAATTCCACTGAAATGTTTACATTTCTCTAAAATGATGTGGTTGAGATGTAAACAGTCATTCAGAGTAGACGTTCCAGTAGAGAACCTTACCGACTCTTAATTCCATTACAGTCTTCTTACTTCTACAACACAAATACTGTTTTTGGGGGGTTTTTTTCATTAAGAATAATTTCTAGTAATACTGTGAGGGAGCTTTTAGAGGATTCAGACGCTATATATCTGATTCCAGTGACCACCACTGTGAATCTTTGAAAGTTTCTCTAGACCAGAGTGTGTTAGGCCAAGACCAATTATTCTGTTTGTGTTTTAACTTGGATAATTTATATAATTTTGCAGAGATGTAAAAAAAAAACTGAATTCCTATTTAAGGCAGTAGTTTTGATGATAGTCTAATTTACACAACTAATAAAGGGTACTGAATAAAAATCCACATGGTTTGGGTCAAGTGTGTGAGTATACACAGTTAGCACAGTGTTTACTAATGTTTATTTTACATGGCAGATCATCTGATTTTCTCTCTTGTGTTTTTCTCTCCCTGTGTTTTAAGTAAACCGTTTAAATTTGTCTTTGTGCAGCTGTGTGTGGACACCCTGCAGTTCCTGCTGTTCCTGTACCTGCAGCAGCTGAACCGCGTGTCTCTCCGCGCCTCGCTCATCGGTGAAGAGTGGCCGAGTCCCCGAGCTCGATCCCCCTCCTCTTCAGAGAGAGAGGCCAAGTCCAGCTCCTCAAACAAGGTCATCCCACGCTGAACCTCCGTCAAACTCTAATCTTCCAGTTGCATCATGAGTCATTCCTATATGCGCTACTAGTCAAAAGATTTAACCAGCTACTCAGTGAAACCTCATGTGGTACCATGGGGGTCTGTGTTCCCAGAGCCTTGTTTAAATTATATTTGTTTTGAGCAGTGACCTCACTGTCAAGAGCAGTGGTCTCACTTTTCCGTTTAGAAATGAATGGATTATGTGGTAAAAACCTGGTAGTGTATTTTTCTGAAACCTGCTATCTGATGTCTTATCTTCATATCTTAGGCCTTGTTTACACTGTTCTGTTAAATATGACGCAATTCAGATTTTTTGCTCATATGTGACACAGATTGGATCTGGTCCATTGTAGTGTAAACAGGGAATAAACAGCGCATTCTGATATTTTTAGATCGGATTCAGGCCTCGTTCATATGTGGAAATAAATCGGATATAAATCAGATATGTGCCGATGCGACTGTCATGTAAACAGGCAGATCGGATTTTCCTAGGTGTTCCTACCTGTTAAAGCCACCAGAGGGCGCCCCCGAGGCACCTGCAGAGGGACGGCCGGTGGAATGTCTTGTCACTGTAAGAGCGGAATGATGACAAACATTGACACCGCAAATCGAAAGTTGGCTCAGTCTAAAATTTCGCACCCACTTGTCCTCGCTAAAGCCTGCCCCAGTATTATCCCACCAATCCTGAGATCTCTCACATACTCAGACCTTCCTTTTCCTTCTTCTCCGCCTCATGGTGTTATTTGGCGAATTGCAGAGCTAGCATTAAGCATATTTCACGTTAGTCCATCTTGGATTCTGTGTGGTGTAACAACCCCCCTTTGCTCTAGCAAGTGTAAACAAGTGAGTCAGATATGGGTCACAATTAAAAAACGTGTAAACCAAAGGTCAGAAACATTCGGATATAGGCAACAGATTAGAATTGAGCATCAAGACCTGCAGTGTAAATGAGGCCATAGTGTGTAGAACACCATGTACCAATATTGGTGCTCTGATAATGCACTCGTGCTTCATGGTAGTGAATTACATAAAGGTAAACTAGGGTCTAGCCTTCCACAGTGAGGACAGTCATACACCACCATTCGTTGTGACGATGGTTAAAATATATTGTTCTGACATATTTAGGACTGACCCATGCAATACATTTTTAGTGCAATTAAAAAAACAATAGTAATATTTGTTCATATGGCTAAATCAATGAGCAGGTTTTTTGTTACTGTGCCTTTAAGATTGATTTATGTAAATGACTTCTGTTCCAGTTAGCGGTTCTATATTAGGCTGCATTATGCTGGGGTGGCTTGTTTTTGCAGCTTCATCGCTACATATGGTAGAAATGGGAGAAAAATAGATGTGTGGCTATTCCTGTACCGCCACACTGACTCAAGTTTTTTTTATTTTAATTGTGTATGTTTGAGGTGGATAAATCTTACAGTTCCTATATAATCACCACAGCATGCACCCATACTGGGCAAGGTACCACCCCCACACACTGCTCGCCAGTGCCCCTCTTTGGTTACAGCCCCCTGCTTCACTTGGTGAATGGGATAAATTCAGAGAAAGAATTTCACTCTGTTCACACTATGTGCTGTTGTGTGTTCACACGTGACCATAACGGGCCACTTTACTTTATTAACAGTGTTTAAGTTCTATATTAAAATCTTTGAATGCGGTGGTGTTGTCTTTCAGAACTGGGACGACCAGGCGCATCTGACCTTCATGCAGACGCACCTGCCTGAGCTGTTGGAGCTGCTGGCAGAGCTGTGCGAGCTGAGCGGATCGGGCCAGGCCCCGCGGGACAGTCAGATCTCGGCCGAGGCTGTGCAGGCACTGAGTTTGCTGCTGGAAGGCTGGGTTAGTCCCGGCCGGACTGTGCACCCGCTCCACCGCCTGCTGGGACGTGCGCTGCTTCAGACCCAGGCAGGATACTCAAAAATCAGCTGCTCATACTCACTGCAGCGGCTCCAGAGCTGGCTGCGCCAGACCCTCACCCTCAACCCCTTCGGCATGTCCACCTGCCTGCGCTCTGGCAAGAAACTGGCCTGGGCCCTGCAAGGTGAGCCCTTCTTCTCAAACAGGGCGCCTCAGTCCAGCCGAAAATAGTAGTAAGTGCATAACTGGTAAAACTGGAACCACCCAATGAATCATAACCATAAACAGAACAGCGGTATGACTGATTCTGTATTCTTTTTGCTTTTTTCTGCTCTGTATTGTGACCACTTAAGGTGCATGCAAAGCAGTTAACCAGATTTGTTTTGTGAGCCATGGTGTGTCTGTGTTGCCCTGGGAAGAGACTCATCCTGTGTTTTTTCAAATCATTCACTTTGCTCTGATCACGATTCATATTTCACAGTTCAAAAAAGGATTACGGCTTTTTAGATATACACAATATGCCTACAAGTACTATTTGCAGAATAGTGAAATATACTTATAAATACTTTAAAACGACTTTTTGGCCACAAGAAACGAGAATGCTTCCATTTATATTTATTGTAATGAATTGCTTCACAGTATATGGCAGTAGGCATACTGTGGACATCATCAGTGCATGTTTCATCACAATAAGAGGACTGTTTATTCGAATGCAGTGTAGGACAGTGTGTGAAATGTTGAGTACAATCCTTGTGTTTATAATAGTTTTTAAACATGGGACCACTGGTTCTGTTTTGTCTGTTCCAACTTATGAGATAAGCCAAAAAATACAGCAGCATAATGCGCATTGTGAAAAATACATGAAGTGATTTTTTCCCCACATCAGCAACCTCGAACATATGCTTTATTATTATGCTTGAATATCAATCAGTTATGAATCATCCTGACATTCTAAAACTAATGCAGTCATTTTACCTCTCTAACTGACCCCAGCCTTATGTGTATAGGTAGCATACTGTATTTATTTTAACATTATATTGATTTTGTTATTTTGTATTTGTGTAGTTACGTCTATTTGTGTCTGTGCAGTCGTAACATAAACAGTTTCCTCCAGGATCAATAAAGATTTCTGATTCTGATTGATGATGCCCTGATGCATTTTAATGCCGCTGTTTATTAACAGTGTTGGTTTTTTGCTTTAGTGGAGGGAGCGATGAAGAGAGTCAAGATAGCCAGGAACACACACGCGGCTCCTCCAGGCAGCAAGGTGGTGCTGATGTCTCAAGTTTACAAACAGACCCTGGCCAAAGACTCAGAGAAGCTGGCCGGCGCAAACGTTAAACTGCACCGCTGCAGCGAAGCCTTCATTTACCTGCTGTCTCCTCTCAGGTAAGAAAAGTGCACTGTGTTTTAGGGCGTTCACGACTACAGATTTCTTCAAGTCGACTTATTCATTAAGATAGTCGTCGACGAGTCGTCATGACGTCACACAAACGCAGCGAAGGAACATATGTCCAACACTGAGCAACTTTTATTAAAGTTCTCTGTAAAGTTAACAGTCAACATGACATTTAAACAAAACTAAGTGGAGTCTGGTACTTTGACAATTCTGGTAAATTTAAATGTAAGCAGAAATTGGGAGGACCGGACTCCCTGCAGTGCATGTTAGCTAGCGGGGCTGTTTCGGATGCCGTGCAGAAAGCCGGTTCTGTTCCTGTTCTTTAACTCCGGTTGCAGGTTCTGCAGGTCTCCATACGGTTTGTGTGTCTAGAGTGATGTGTGTCTGCGTTCTCTGCTGCCGTCTCTCTTGTGGTCTCACGTTTATATTCCAGTTCCGCCCCTTTTATGAAGGGACTATAGCAGTTGGTTAAGCGCATGTCAGCGTCAGCCAATCAGAGGCAGAGACTGCATTACGTCCCCAAGCGAGGGTAGAGAGAGAGAAAAATAACACACGACTAGTCATCTTCTCTCAGGGGCCATCGACTTGTGTAAAAATATAAAGTTGCAAAAAATATTTCACTTTTCCATAATAACCAACAAGCTACGATCAATTATTATAAGAAAATACACTTTTTGGTGAGTGGCTGCTGGTACTTCTCTGGTCTGCGAGGTTGGTTGGAAACTGCAGCTGGGGTTTTAGAGTTGTCCGGGATTCTGAGCTGTGTAAACAGTCGTCACGTCATTGGTATCTCTCATAGACTAGTTACATTCCTACATGCCTCTTCACCTTCACTCGTGCGGTGGATCTGAGATATAAGTGAGCGAAGGGGGTTGTTATACAAATTTTCTTCGTTCTGTGCCTGGCACTCGACCCCCGAACCACAGAGCGTGCGTTAACTCGTGATTTTTACCAATCCATTTATTGTAAAGGGTGGCTAAACACAGTCCATCACAGGCTGATCACTTTTAATTAACAGTCACGCACAAACAGATCTGTAGCGTCTTGAATGTGTTTGTGTCTGTTTTGAGTTTTGCCTTATCCGTGTAGTCACATGTTTTTGAGCTGTTATTTAAACAGAGAGTGGATCATTTTTATTATTATTATTATTTTTTTTAATTATTCTAATTTTGCAAATCATTCTGCAGGTCTTTAACCCTGGACAAGTGTCGTAACAGCACAGTGGTTCTGGGCCCCGTAGAGACCTGCGTCCACGTTCAGAGCTGCGAGAATGTTCGGCTGGTGTGTGTGACAGGCCGTCTGGTTGTAGGAGCGTCTTCCCACTGCACCATCCACGTACTCACCCCAACCCGCCCGCTCCTGCTGCCCGGGAACACCTCTCTCACCCTGGGCCCCTTCCACACGCATTACCCCACCCTGGAGGACCACATGGCCAGCGTGGGCCTGGCCGTCGTGCCCAACCTCTGGGACCAGCCGCTGCTGTACGGGTCAGATGGTCCTCCTCCTGAACCACCTTGCTACCGCGTCCTGCCCCCAGAGGAGTTCTGTCCCCTGGTGGTGCCCTTCCAAATGGAGGGGGACACCTGCGAGGTGCCGGGGGGGCTGCCCGCTGCGTACCAGCAGGCCGTGGAGGCCCGTCAGCAGAGGGTGCAGGATTGGCAGAGAATGGTGGAGGAGGCACGCCTCAGCAAGTGAGCACTTAGTTTTTAGGAGTAAATATATCTGTAAAGTAACCTATATTACGGGGTATTCAATTAAATGACACCGAGGTCCAGTTATTAAATTTCGTCCCAGTAGAAGGTCCGATCTTGTGTCTTTTAGCCTTCCCCTATGTCCATAGTGTCACGGTTTCCACAAAATGTTTTTTGTTTCCAATGCAGGAAATGAATTGAGTGCACAACTAACCCTTAACATAAATAAAATTAGTCCCAAGCAAATACATTTAAAAGTCACAAAACGCATTTCACTATCGATCAAACCGTGTTGTAAACCATTTGTTGTTTTTTTTCCTCGGGTCAGCTTGGCTCGGGTTTGGGGTCATTATCTACACTGATTTTTACAGGTTGGGTGGGGTGGTTTGGATTCCCTGATGGGTCGGTTTGGGGCAGGTGTTAAAAAAAGCCAACCTGCGACTAGCTCAGTCAATAAATCAGACCAGAACACCCTCTGCCATCTCTCCACTTGTAGATTAATACTTGGTTATGCTTTCGGGTTCTTTAATAAAAGCATCAAGGATTACAGTAAGGATTTTTTTCCATTGGAGCTCAGACACTCATTTGTGCCCAGAAACAAGCATGTGGTTTCTTAAAAGGGCACACGGTGTGACTTATATTCCGACTGCGTTATAAGTGGCTAAAAGTCATCTGAGTGGACCCGTAAACAATTATTGATCCACCAAAACTGACTGTAGAAATGTCAAGGCTTTTTTTAATCAAACAAAAAGTTCAAAAGTATGTACTATGTTTTCTTTCTTTTTTTACGAAACCAAACTCCTTAATTTTACCCTTAAAATGATACGGAAAAGTGCGCTGATTATAGAGTAAAATGTAAAAATATGGAACTTTTTCTATACTTTTAAAAATTTGCCCCTTAAATAACTGAACTTCCCGGGGGAAAAAAACGTATTTTTAGGATAATTGACAAGTATAAATATAAGTATAAATTGCCCATGCAGAGAAACTTTAGCTCTAAATTTGTCTCTGTCTGTCTCTGTTCTTGTCCTCCAGGGAGCAGCGGCGGCGGTTTCGGGCCCTGGTGGAATGCAAATTTCATGATTGGCTGCTGGAAACGGGGCAGCGGCAGGAGTTGGACAGCTTACTGCCCTCGAACATCGGTCAGTCCAACTCCACAGATCCCCCACAGTCTACCTGCAGCTCCGAACCTTCCCTTCAGCACCAGAAAGACCAGGCATCCCGACAGGCCGCGGGACGGGTGCCCACGGTCTGCTGAGTCTGAAATGGACATGCACTTACTGTTCCTCTGCCTTGAATTTGCTGCTTGCCTTTGCTTATTGCTGGGGCAGGGGATGTTCCAGATCCTGGATCAGCACTGTGGGTACGAAGGACAGCACTCAGGACTCACCATGAATATTGTATGACGCAGAAATACGATGCTGGATAATTACATTTTGAAACAGAATGTCTTAAAATGTGATCGAGTACATGTCTCTAATATATGCTAATGTATAGCAGCAGAATAGGAATATATTATTAGGCTGCAAGCTGTAGTGCCGTTTTACACTGGTGTACTTGAGTATAATGATCCTATGAGAGAACGACTGTTTAAAAAAGGAATAAGGGACCATTCTCTGCTACAGTATGACCGAACACTGACAAGGGCTGGTTTTATTTGCAGGACCTAGGTGTGAAGAAATATGCTGATGCACCGCCCATAAAATAGCTTTACATAGATAGCATTTGTAGCACAGAGTCTCGCAACCCTGATATTTAAGGTGGAATATTGATTTTAGATGATGAATACGTTTTTGTATGAAAGGTACCACTGATTACATGTCCGTTGTGCTATCAAGCTATCCTTAGCCGTGGCTAATCATTATCTGCATAGATTCAGTTACAGTCAGCGTTTGGAACCCATTATATGTAGCAACAAAAGATGACACAATACCATATTTATTATCTAATACAGTGTTGGGACTTCAGCCAGTGCTGATAACATTCCAATCATTTGTCTCTAAAACCGAACAAACTTTAAATGAAGAGGATTTTTAATTGAACCACTTCACTTAAGATGACTATGGGGTCCATTCCTTCACAGAGATATAACGTTAGTCGAAACACACCCTAATCCAAGTCACTCATCACAGTTGTAAAATCATAAACACAACTAAGCCACAAAAGAAGGAAAATGTCGCGTTACTGCGTATTCTTCCACCACGCAAAACCAAAATAGTTCACCCACGAAGTCCATAAATACGCCTACAGTGTAGTTCGAGTGGGAGAGTGTGTTGTATACTTGAAACGTGTTGTAAACTGGAAATGTTGAGACCGTTGTAACTCCAGGCCCCCCTGAATCTACAAGGACATTCAACACTGGACTACCCCACAGGCCGACACACGGCTGCCACCTCACACTGGGCATCTGTGGCAAGTGTTTACTGCTGAATTCTGCCTGATTTGCCTGTCTGCTCTACGCAAACACTTAATCAATGAAACCAGAATAACGTTAGTAGTTTGACTAACTTTTTTAGAAGGATTTGACTACACTTTATCGTTTGGTTAAAAGGGACATTCTGTAAAGCTCATCTAAGCAAACAGTTGTAAAGAGCGAATGTTTGTGGGCGGAGCCAGTCTGGGTCAGTTGTATTTATGTAGCTGTCTATGGGGCAAGGTTATTAATGCACTAGATGAAATGCACCATTAAGGATATGAAGAGTTTGTGTGTACCAGATTTCCAGAGGAACCCAAGATTAGGGCTCTTTTCGCACCAGAGCTGGAATTTCTCCATGTTTTTCCACATGTTCAGTTGCCAGTGGGAATTTGAATGTGTCCTTTCTGTTGCACCTGCTGTTGTATAACGATGCCTTACATGTTGGTTGCACTTCTACCTTCAGAATGACCCACACAAGTGCCACTCATTGTGCCTTCCACAATAGAGCTTTTCCAAATCAGGGTCCCAGAGCCTCCCTGCACTTCACTTTTCAGTGGTGTCCCTGAGTCAACTTCAACTGAAGGAAGAGTGTCCAAGCACTGAGGAGCTTCTTGTAGAAAATGTATTATTACCTTCGATTTGAGAGCAATACCATGTTAACGAATCACTTCCATTTCTGAAGAGGTCCCCCATTGTCTTCTGTGTGTCTTGTTGATGTTCTCCAAACTATGAGTATGAATTAGTGTAGAGCACGTTTGACCACCTGTCTCTTTCATGTGTTGTTGAAGGGAACAGACTTAGTGTGGAAGCAATAAAAGATGCTGTATCTTCTACTTGTTGTTCATCTTTGTCATTCTAGTCCCCTAAGGTACAACGAGGCCCTTGAGGTCTAATTCTGTGCCTTAAATGAATTTCATTGCCGTTTCCATTAAAAAACGGACATACTTGAACCTTTAAATACCTTTTTTGAAAAAGCTTGTATTATATACCTCAAGTAAGGAGTCTGAAAATATCAAAATGGTAAAAAATATGATTAATAACTAGATTCTGAAGATGTAGCCTTGAGGGTCCTGCTCCAGTGACAGCGTTTTTATCCTGAAAGGCCTTCTAAACATTTTAAGTTGAAGGTAAATTGTGGAAAGCAATTTGAACTAAATGTCAGCGTTAAAGATGCAAAAATAGATCCTTTTTAGGCATAATGATGCATATTCAAATTTGCACACCACTCCGTGAGTGCTTTGGTCCCCTCCAGTCTGTTAGCTGTCCTCAGCGCCACCGACTGAAGTGTGGCTCCTGAAGGAGGCTTTTCTCTCCACACACTTCTACAGGCCGGCACCAGGCCTTTGCTCGTTTGATTATTTTGGCCTGTGTGTTTAAAAGAGTAGAAAAAAGCTGAGCCAGGAGAATGGTGCACCATTCAGAACAGTGCAGCACAATAATCCAGGACATCTGGGCTCTTCACATTTGCCAGTGGTCTTGGCATGGGCTGCCAGGGTGGTTGTGTTGTGGTGCAAACCATGCCAGTGGGCGATGGGTATGTGTGTGTGTTTTGGAAACAGAGGGAGTGAGGAGGGGTGGCTGGGCGAGCCTGGCAATGTTGCCATTATGCTGTAATCCCACAACGCTTTTCTGGAAAACCTGAATAGAGCTAGAATCACTGACTCAATTTTTGGATCTCATTTTCATGACAAAGCGATTGTCCAGCGCTCCCCGCCCCACTAATCCTGAACCTGGGGGGCTGCGTATTTAAACAGCCCTGCTAGTGGGTCGCCACTCAGTCAGGACTTCAGACAACTTCCTCCAATCAAGCCTCCATACAATGTCCAAGATGGGCAGGGTGAGTAACTTTGGAGACCCTTGAGGAGGTCCGAGTCTGAGAACAGGAAAGATAGCTTAGCCTGGATGTCAAACGCTTTACTCATATAAGTTATAATGAAAAAAAAACCCAACCCAAAGTTATTAGGAAAACCTAGTTGAGTTCCTTCAAGGACAGTGTGGAAATGTTCCTCACTCCTGGAGCCGGTAGCACTTTTTGTTTTTTTTGGATTTGGGATTGCATGATAAAACTCCGGGGTTGTTACTGGCAAGAATGATTATGATAGGCTTCATGATTTCGTTTGACTTTACAGAGTTAGTTACAGATGTTTTTGTTTTGTGAAATGATAAAATGATTTCTAAAACTGTATCTCAAGAATGGGAATGGACTTAGCTTCTTCACATAATCAGGAGAGCAGGATTTCAAATCCCACTCATTACAGTGCAGAAGTGCCAGGCCTTGATTAAGGTTTCAGCATGTGGAGGGTTTTGCCGTACGAATGAAAACTGGCATCCCTTGAACCGTTGAGATTCGGTAGTCTACTCCTCCACAGATTCTCGTTTTGTGCCAGTCCAAATTGTTAATTAGCAATTCATTGCCCCCATAGGAAGATGTTTGGTGTCCAGTGTTTGTATCTGTGTACAGCAGAGGACGGAAGAATGTGCCAACGTCGCTCTTTTTGGCAAACTGGTCTTGTCAGACCATTATCGTACAAATTCCTATAGTCTGGCAGGTGCCAGCTGGCACCCTGGTACCATGCCCAGAATTGAACCAGCGAGACAGACCATGGCTGTGTGTAACTTCTTGCCCACAGACACCAGAGCCAAGGCTAATTAGCAGTTTTCGCTTAATTCTTACCCATACTGTCATCCTCCCTCAAGTTCATGCCGAGTTCTGTGCATCTATCTGACGCGTCCGTCCTTTCAGATTGTTTTCTACGAGGACAAAAATTTCCAAGGCCGTCGCTACGAGTGTGACAGCGACTGCTCCGACTTCCACACCTACCTGAGCCGCTGCAACTCCATCCGCGTGGAGAGCGGCACCTGGGTTGTCTACGAACGCCCCAACTACATGGGCTACCAGTACGTGCTGACCAGGGGCGAGTACCCAGAGTACCTGCGCTGGATGGGCCTCAACGACCGGCTCAGCTCTTGCAAGATGATCCACTTTGTAAGTCAAATCATTTACCTATCTAACAGAGTATCAAATATAATGGGATATCCTTATGATTGTGGCAATAGCCTAGGACATTGTGTTAAAGCTTTAGTGTTCCCAGTATCACATGTATGTTCTCTCTGTTAGTCAAATCAGTCACCCATCGAACATCAAATGTAATGGGATATCCTTATTACTGGCAATAGCATAGGACACCGTGTTAAAGCTTTTCCTGTATCACAACACACATGTTCTCTTTGTAAGTCAAATCAGTGACCTATCTAAGGGAATACCAAATGTAATGGGATATCCTTATTATTGGCAATAGCATAGGACATTGGTATCATAACATGTATGTTCTCCGTACAACACTAGACTAATCATGGGTTTCCTGCATCAAGAGCTAAACCTGCTTCCACACCAGTGTTGTACAGTCCCAAATTGGCTTCAAATTTCTAGCCTGAAACCCGAACAGAGACCTATAGACCAGTAGATCAGTAAGTGCAAAGACTAATGTGGCTTCTCCAGCAGGGAGAAACTAGGTTTCCGCACTTAGTTTTGGGGAAACAAGACTGAAACTTCTGGGTTTAACCTTGGACTCGAAAAGGCCCTTGCTAGGGAATCAGATGCTGGACGTTCTGGAGTAGTACTTGTACATGGTTCTGCAAAAATCCATAAATAAGAAGCCTAGATGATACGAAACAACAAGACTTTATTAAATATTGATTTTAAAAAGTGTAAAGCCATGAGAACTGGAAAGAAAATGACCCATGATCCATGGTACCCTGAGCAAAACGTGGTAATTTGTAGGCTACTTTGGAAGTGGTTACGGTGGATCTCATCTCCTCCCATGTCCCCCCTTCCCCTTTCTTCTTGCCCCATCTACCCTCCCCTTTCTGTCCCAAACCCATGCACTAACCTCCCGAACCCCTACACCTTCCCAACCCCTCTAACCCCTCCCACCCTCACCTTCTCCTGCAGCCCAGCGGAACTCAGTACAAGGTGCAGCTGTATGACAAGGCGGACTTTGCGGGTCAGGCCTTCGAGGCCACCGAGGACTGCCCCTCGGTTCTGGAGCGTTACCGCCTGCGGGAGGTGCACTCCTGCAAAGTCGTGGAGGGATACTGGGTCTTCTATGAGCACCCCAACTACCGTGGCCGCCAGTACTTCCTGGAGAAGGGCGAGTACCGCAAGCCCGTCGACTGGGGTGCAGTCTGTCCCACCGTCCAGTCCTTCCGGCGCCTCACCGAGTAACATCTCTCTGGTGCTACCCTAAGACCTCCGGCTCCCACTGCCCTTCTCCAAACGACGACTAGCTGATGCCCTGTCCCACATCATCTGAGCTCTTTGGCTGTTACTTTAACTGAGGTCCTGGTTGAAATAAAGTTTGACTGGCAAGTCAGAGGGAGTCAGTATTTTTGATTTTCTTTTCTACTGTGTTGGTTTTAGTACCCCCTTGATATCCGTTAATATGTATTGCATTGTGCCTCCCTTTATCTCAGTGGCCCAGCACAGGCCTCAGGTCTAAAGTAACCGGGTGGGTATTAAGGTGAGTCCCGAAAGAGAAGCAGTTTCCTCCACCACCGATAAGTACCAACTCCGTTCCATCTGAATCCAGTAATTCCGAGCAGAATGAATGTAGCATGACAGGCCAGGGGACAGCTGACTGTTAAAGAGAGAAACACAGAGAGAAACTGACAAGGCATACATTGGTTAATAGTAGATTCTGAAAGTCCTTCCAAACTGCTAATAATTGCAGTCGCAGTAGTTCTTTATCCGGTAAGAACACTGTGTGTCCCTGAGATTCTAAGATTCTGAACATGGAACTCACTGTGTCGATGTTTACTTCCATGCTGCCCCCGGTGGTCAGGTTTATTACTGCAACTCCTGGCACACCATCTGCCTGAAGCCAAACTCCACCAACTACCACCAGATTCTCACCAATAACATGGGCTGAGTGGGAATACCTGCAGATGGCAGACACAAAAGTCAGACTTATTTGTGAATGTATGTGAATGTAGCTCTGGGACGTTTCTTGCACGTTTAGTAGTGTGGGATCTTGCAAGATGATCCACTTTGTAAGTAAAATCAGTGATCTATCTAACAGGGAACCCCATTGAATCCTTATTATTGGCAATAGCATAGGACACTGTGTTAAAGATTTAGTGTTGTATATATGTTCTCCATAAAACACTAGACTTATCATGGGGTTCCTGCATCAAGAGCTAAACCTGCTTCAACACCAGTGTTGTACAGTCGCAAATTGACTTAAAATCTCTAACCTGAAACCAGAAGAGGGACAGAACAGCTCTGGAACATTTCTTGCATATTTAGTTGTGCAGAATTTGATGGCCTTGATTCATCATCTAGGAGGAAATGTGTGCTAATGCCCAGTATAAGAGGACGTCAACAGAATGCAATAAAACATCCCCACAATAATACCTGGGTACCAGGCCTGGTTGTAATTCCTGCCTCTCCCATGCAAAGCCTGTAGATGTGGACTTCAGCATCACAATGTCTCCCAGAGGAACTCCTCCTCGGCCCAAACCTCCAAATATCACCAGTCCTCCTCTATAAGGACAAGCTGAGTGGGAATGACGAGGCGCAGGGAAGTGTCCTTCAAGTGGTATCTTACGAAACAACACATCAGAAACACATCTACCATGAGGTTATTGTTCATTAGGACGAGTCTTATATCAGCATTCGAACTTCAGGAATGTGAGATAAGCGGGTCACCATAAAACCATCATTGATAGATATTTATTCCTTTAAAGCAAACCATCAGCTGGTATGTTCCTATTGATAAAGGCGTGTGTGTGTGGGGCAG
Source organism: Rhabdalestes septentrionalis (assembly GCA_037832545.1). NCBI lineage: Eukaryota > Metazoa > Chordata > Actinopteri > Characiformes > Alestidae > Rhabdalestes > Rhabdalestes septentrionalis. Next base: position 2,240,143 of record JBBMFX010000002.1, on the reverse strand, counting down.
GTGGGGGTTAATTGTATAAACAATGCACCACTTGAGGGTGCAGCACTAGTAACTATGTAGGTGTAATGAGCTAAAATAATTAGTAGCCCCTGGTTAAAATTAGTTTATCTGATTTTAAATAAGTGCACGTCCTCTGCAGAGACACTGCACGTTTCAATGAAATGCAGCATTTACCATCCTAAAAAATAAGCAGTATTTACTATACTAATAATAAAAAATGATATGTGGCCCATGCAAAGATGGCACATTTTATAGAGTGGTTTCAACAAATAATTGCGAAGTACCATGTTTATGCTCCCTGTGGAGGATGTGTGTGTACTTTTAATTAGAAAAGCAACTGACCTTAACATGTATATAGGATGGTGTTCCAGCACATGGTGCTATCGCCAACCAAATACAAAGAATTAAATTTAAAGACATGGGACTTACGTCTGTCCAGCACTGTTCCTCCAGGCACAGAAAATGGGCGTCACCTAGAACCAGATCCTTTTCTGTACGTCCTCCAAACAGAAAGATGTATTTCTTGTCTGGATGACATAAAATAAAGAAAGGACATTATAATATATGTCATATAATGTAATATAGTGTATCATACTAGGAAATGCTACAATATAATATAATATTTGAGCTGGGTCAGTTTAATTAAAGCAGGTAAAATGATGCAATTTTTAAGGAATTATTGCTGAAAATAAAAATACTGTTTAATTTACCGTATTTTTCGCCGTATAAGACGCTCCAGAATATAAGACGCACCCAATTTCAAACTCTAGATACATTTCCTTTACATTAGAGCCCAGATCGGGCCCAAAAAATGAAAACCGATTTGACCCAAACCAGTGCACTTGTGTCCGAAACCAGCCCGACCCGACAAATTGACTGTAATTATTTAAATTTTATACGAGGGCCGCACGCTCTGAACTGTGGGTGCGTTTATAAACTCACACCCCGCGCTGTTGGAGCTCCGAGCAACTCAAATGCTGCATCACGGCCCGGTCTGACCCGAGGGTGGTGGCAGGCAATATCGGGCCGGG
>JBBMFX010000002.1:2207423-2224927 GCA_037832545.1 Rhabdalestes septentrionalis | reverse complement strand
TCTCTCTCTTTCTCTCTCTTCTGAAATGGAATTAAACTGCACTTCCCAGGTCTGAGCAGTGGTAGAAGAGTCTGTACAGGTGTTGTAGCTGTAATTTACTCTTAATTTGGTGTTCGTTATCCATCAAATGTCCGCCCTTCCCCCGCCCATGTAGTAGACGAGGCTCAGGCTTTGTTTCCTTCCTTTGATTGTTTACTGTTTCTGCAGTGTTGGCTCTGCATGGCTGGAGGAGACGGTTTTCCACCAAAACGAGGAACGGCCGGCTCACCTTGCCCATCGATTTGAGCTTGTGAAAATTGTTTTTTTTTCTTTTTTCTACCTTTGCCTGAACTCTCTGTGCCTCTCACCCGCTCTTGTGGAGCTGCTCTCTCTCCTCGTACCCGTCTGTAGATTGGCTGCGGGAGACGCTATAATAAAAGCTCAGCCGGAGGTGATTGTTTTTCGCGAGTGCTTTCATGAGGCTTGTCATCTTGCCAGGAGAGCTTTTCAAAATGGAAATCACAACAAATCATTTACTCTCCGGTGCGGAAATTGGCAGCACTTTTCTGGCTTTTCCGCCTCCTGACACAACCGGCGCCCTTCACCCTGACCGCCGGTTCTGCCTCGCGGGCTCCACCCAGGGAGCGACAGCGAGAGTCCGACACTTATACAGCTAGGAGGATCATCACAGACCATTTTGTCCATGATATAATCTACACAACCTGTAAATTCTAGTTCATCAGCCTCATACAAAACTGTCTTCTGTTTCTCAGGTTAAATGTTAGCCAGTTACTTCAGGGTCTAGTGCTATACACAAAATTTTTACGGTTCAGCAGTCGTGGATGTTTCTCCTAGGTCCAAACTCATAATTGTTCTTGGAAACAATTCTAAAAGAATTATCACAGAAACTGCAGATATCCTCTTTTTTTGTTTGCTTTTGTGATGTCTCGGCCTCATCGGATACACACCCTCATGCTGGTTGTTTATGTTTGGGCACGGTCATCTGTACTCAAAGGTGGGGGTTTGAAAGTAGCCAATCCGAGAATGTTATTTATTTCTCTTTGCTGCTGATTGGCTGCAGTCCAGTTTTTCCCCCGTGGGGCATCTCAAGTGTTTTTAAATTGTTTTGTTGTTAAAGCCTGTATTTTAAATATTGTGAATTAAATGAATTTATTACTGTATTTACCTGCTAATACCAAAGAAACTGCGCTACATGAATTACAGTACAGTCTGTACAGGGGGAACATCATTATTTACATTCTAGTACTGCAGGAGTTCAGTGTAAACTGTACAGTACCGATACGGGCTTACCTTTACACGTTCTTTAAGGGTAATGAGTTTAAAATGGAATTGAATTGTTTTTGGAGCATATTTGAGGGCATATTTAGGGTTTACACTATTAAAAGCAGGGTAGGTTTTTTGCGGGTGCTTTTGCAATGTAACTCCTGCGAGTCGTACTATAGAGGTGCAGGTTCCTGATAGTCTCCGCTGTCAAACACCCAGGGTGAAGGTTGATAACAGCTCTGACTGAGGTCATGCACATGGTGAGAAAAGCTATTTCCAAGACTTTACAGTGGATAAAGATCTTTTTAAAAAGACCAAACAATGAATTCCGGAGAGCCACCATAAAGGACAGGGAAAATACCACCATGGCTCCTGTAGAGATTCCCAAAATGGAAAAAATGAGGATTTTCTTCCACAAGGTCCGTGGATCTGAAACACACTTCAGCCCTGTGCAGCTACGCTAAGAGGAGAAGAGCAGGACGAGGATAACGGAGGATGAAAGGATCGTCAAATGTAAATGTGTTTAAATGAACAAATGCATTCTCCAAGCTGTGGTGGGGTTTTTTGTTCTTTATGGTTGTGAAAGCTGGACGATTAAAAAAGAAGAATTTATGCCTTTGAATGGAGAAGATCCATGACCAAATTCGGCCTGATAGCCAGACTAAAGCTCTTTATTTTGGAGACTTGAAGAATCGGTTTACTGGAGGGGACAATAGTGTTTGAAAGAGCAGAAAGTAAAGGAGGAAGAAGACACTAGTGATGAACAGGGTTCGGAGGAGGTAGTATAAAAGAACACACTATGCATATGATAAATATAAATGTGTGTGTGTGTGTGTGTATGTATATATATATATACACACACACACACATATATAAAATAAACCTATGTAAGTATGTGAGTGTAGCATTGAATAACAACGTAAAAGTAACACACAGAAACAATGAAAAAGGAACTGTAGTGACTGGTTGTTATTCAGGTAATTATTCAAATTAGAAACTGATTTATTAAAGTCATATTATTCACGTTAGGGACGTTTATTCAAATATTTCAGTAATTTTTAAATGCTGACAAAAATGCATAAACAGTTACGGACAGCCACAATAAATACAGCCATGGAAGAAAATGAGAGACTACTATTTCCTTCTGTTCTGTGTGTGTGTGTGTGTGTGTGTGTCTGTGTGTGTGTCTGTGTGTCTGTGTCTGTGTATGTCTGTTTGTATCTGTGTGTGTGTGTGTGTGTGTGTGTATCTGTGTGTGTGTGTGTGTGTGTGTGTGTGTGTGTGTGTGTGTGTGTGTGAGAGAGAGAGAGAGAGTGTTCCCATACATTTCAAGCCTAAAATGACTGTAGGCAATGCCATGTTCTTTTAAAACAAAAGAATACATACAAACACAAAATTTAAAGCTGTATATATATCAAAATAAAATGAAAGGATGAATGACTCGAGACTTTATTCCCAGTATTGGATGGATGGGGCAGTATTAATATATTAAGACATTTTCATGTGTATTTAAAAACATAATGTATGCATTTTAACATCAGATAATTTTATAAATATACAACTTATTGTTGAATATAATTAGCTTTATTTATCTAATATGCATGGAGATATCATTATGTTTATGGGGCAGTCACACCCTGGCTGTGCCCATTTGGCAGAGCGGTGCAGGAGCAGACGTCCATAGTTTTCTTCATGTTCTGATCATGAAAAACAAAGAGGCACAATGGCCACAAAACACCTGACAGGAATCAGAACCAAACAGACACAAATCAGGACCACTTTGTTGGAAAAACCAACAACTTAGGAAACACAAAGCAGACATTTTATGCTAACATAAAACCAAAACACCTGATAACAATTAATCCTTCATCCCTGGCCAGCTGGGAGTTCTTACTGATCTCCCTGGCCAGGGATGAGGCCACACCCCCAGTCAACATAAACGTTCATCACAAAACTTACATAGCAGTGGCCTCTAGTGGCCGCTGACTGGGGATGTGACAGGGCCATACTAAATTGCTTCTTTCTCCATATTTTTACAATTTGCAAACACCAGTTGCCATGCCAGTTGTGTGAAAATGGAATGAAAAGTAGACTAATTGAAATGTCAAATGAATTAACCCATTAAATTACTTATTAATGTACCGTTAATTTACATCAAATGTCTGTCCTGGAAAGTTTGAAGATAATGTATATGTATAGTGCACATTTTTATTTATTTATATGGGATATGGGATGTATATATTACTCCACTTCCTGCCGGGGTGTGTGTGTGTGTGTGTGTGTGTGTGTGTGTGTGTGTGTGTGTGTGGAGGTGGGGAGAGGGTCGATGCAGGCTGGCCAGTGTTAATGGGATCAGACGTGGAAGAAAAGGGGCTCTATCTGCCAGTTAATGTTTAATCCTCTCCTGCCCGAGGCTCCTCGCATCTGATAATCCTCTGGCTGCCTCTCTTCATCACCGAGGTGTCGGAGGGAAGCGCCTCTGTAAATATTTAATTGGCTGCAGCGTGCCACTGTTAATTATGCGGGTGTGCCTCCCCTTTCTCTCCCCTCCTCCCACGCCATCCTTCCTTCCTCCTTTCCCTCCCCGTCTTCCGTCATCCCTGGTTCCACACCTTCACGTCTCCTGCCATCTCACTCCGGTGACTCGGCGGCATGTTCTGTTCTCCTCTTCCGCAACTCTTACTTTTCTCTCTCTGCGATCCCTAAAGCAATGATTTGGCAACCTCTCTCAAATGCCCCCTTTAATCCAAATGTTGTAAACATGCTTAGTGTCTAAAGTTTGCTTCTTTAGTTTACCACTAGAGCTACAAGGATAATGTAGCGTAAATTCCGGACTATAGAGCGCACCTGATTAAGGCCCGAGCTCTGGCGCATGGTATGGTTACGAGTAGATTTTAGATTCTCTCTCCGAAACGGAACCCGGTCCAAGCCCGACCAGGTCCGTCGGGTCGATATTTCCTGCCACTATCCTCGGGCCGTGCCGGGCATGCCGTGGTCAAGCATTAAAATGGTCTATGTACAAAAAAATTGTTTAAATCAGGCTCGGGACGAAAAATGTTTCGGGCAGTATGGAAAAAAAACATGCATTAGCCACATGGTAAGCCGCACTTTTCAAACTTTGAGAAAAAAATTGGGGCTTATAGTCTGGAATTAACGGTAGTTTAAATACATCACCAGTAAGCATGATGCGAACTGTATGTCTGACTCATCATACACACAGCAGTGGTGTCTGACACTGTATGGAATGCTGTAAATAATAATAAAAATAGTAATATATTGGTCTATGGCTTAAAGCCTGAATTCTGTCTGGTCTTTTGTTTGTGCTTATAGAGGATGTGTTATGCAGTTTCAGATACCCCATAGCCGAGTGTACTGGGGGCTAATCTGTGGTATAAGGAGCATCCAGATTACACCTATTTAAACACTGTCTTTAAAAAAAGAGAGGATATATTTGTTTTACAATGAGGTAAAAATTTGGCATTGAGTAATTAAAAACAAATTGGTTGCACATTGATAAATTACATTCTAATTATTTTATGTACCGTAATACAATTAAAAATTATACAGTGAAATGGATGGTATATACAACTGTCAGAAAAATCATATAATAATAATAATAATAATAATAATAATAATAATAATAATAATAATAATAATAATAATAATAAAAATAATAATAATAATAATAATAATAATAATAAAAATAATAATTTTGGATCATTTCTTCCTATCCATTCATCATGAAATGTCCAAAAAGTTTAAAGGTCAGCTGCTTACAAATTATATAAAAAAACTAAAAAAAAAAAAAAAGACAATGTTACCTTAAAGTTGTTGAGCTAAACTGCAGTAGGCCTTTGTGTATAAAAAAGTTATCACATCTTAAAATTTTTGGCTTCAAAATGGGCTATATTTGTGATCTAGTTTCCATATGAATTTAATTAGATTGAAACAAACTATACATCACTCCTGTTTAGAAAGATGAGATGATCTGGTATAGGAGAATTTGATAGACCCTATTATGGAATGAAATTGTTCAGATTGAGGACATTGACATAAGCCAATACCAGCTTTCCATGATGGGACAGAAGGAGAGGCATCCTCGATGTCAAGCATAGATCAAGATGTTTTGATGGTTTGGTGTTAATGCATGGCGTTAGAGGAGCTCTATCCAATCTTTCCAGTTCATGATGATCCAGAGATGATAAATTAGCAGGAAAAAGAGTTTGTGAGCTACATTAGGCTTGCAGCTCCAGCACAAAACTGCAGATGCAGACATCAGACAGGATAATTAGCCAACATTTGGAGTAAATTGGACAAATTTGTGTACACTTGATTTTTGACTGAGGCGTCCATTTGGGAGCTTTATCATCACGGGCGCCACTCTGCCCTGGGTGCTGCTATCCATCTCGATGGGCTGGCTCTCAAAAGTTCTTATTTGATCGTCAAGGGCAACAAGCAATAGATGTACAGTACAAAGACAGCCAGGCTCTTCAGTGTCTGGCTCCGGCTAATGACTTTGCATCAGAACCGCTCATAATTACACACCAGAGTATGTAAAAGTCAAGAGGATACAAATCATGTCTAAATGAATGTCCCATGGGGGCTGGAGAAACAGTTTCTCCAGGGGAGGGGTAGGAGAGTGGGGGTGGGGGTGGGGAGGTTCGGAGATGAAGTACAAAGTGTGGTGAGCAGAACATAGCATTCAGCCTCATAGAACTAGCAGAGACGAGTGTGTCCATCTGGACGGCGGGAGGTTACTAACCCCACCACATCAACGAGCCTTTGAGCTTTGACTGAGGAGCTTGAGAGAAGCAGAGCTGCTGAGCATATGCCAGAGTTTTCAAATGATGGGAATTAGCTGGAGAGAACGCGGTGCAATTTGGAAAAAGGGGAGCCAGACAGCTTGTCCGCGAGAGCTTTTCCTCAAGTCTCAATGATTGAATCTTCCAGTCCATCACAATAGCAGGCAGCACAAAGCCGCAAGGTTACATCAATTTTGCTGCCGCTAGCGTGCAATCGGCCTGAATCACAAAGCATTCCTGTCTCTCTCTCTCTCTCCCCTTCTCTCTCTCCGTCCCTATCTCTTTCTCTCTCTCTCTTTCTCAAAGTATATGACCCACCCACACTCTCCCACATCCTTCTCTTTACACCCTCTGTCTTTCTTTTTCTCTTTCTCTCTCTCTTTCTCCAGCCATCTCACTTTCACCTTGCACTCTTATACAAACTGTGTCTCTCTCTATAATTCATTCATTACTCTGCACTCCAGTCTGCGTCACCAAGGTCCGCTTGCATGCTCCCTCTTTCTCTCGCACACATATACGCTCACGCCTTCCATCCCTCACGCACACGTGGTGTGTTATTGATGCTGAAGGGTGGCGGATGTCTCCCAGGTGTTTTCTCACCCTGTCTGTGTTCCTTAACGGCCCAAAGCCCAGATCTGACAGCATGCCGACAGCAGCACAGGCCCCTAGCAGGCCCGGGTGATGGAAACCAAACAGCATTAATGGCTGATAATTTGCTAAACTACAGATGGCCAATTTTTCAGCACTAAAACTGAGAAACTAAAACTGAAACACTAATATATATATATATATACAATGAAGCAGCCTTAACAGCTTCCACTTTTCTTGGAAGGCTTTCCACAAGACATTTCTGTGGGAATTTGTGTCCATTCATTCTATAGAGCATTTATGAGGTCAGGCACTTATGTTGGATGAGAAGGCCTGTCTTGTTTCAGTTCATCCCAAAGTGGCTGGATGGGGTTGAGGCCAGTCAATTTCTTCCACACTAAACTTCTCCAGCATGTCTTTATGGAGCTGTTTTGTGTACTGGGACACAGTCCTGCTGGAATAGAAAAGGTTCTTCCTCAAACTGTGTTGGAAGCATGGCATTGTTAAAGGGGCCTTGGTCTGCTGAGGCATTAAGATTGTCCACCACTGGATGTAAGGAGCCCACACCATGAAAATGAGGTGTCTAAATGAATTTCCACACACATACATATATCATTTGCAGTACTGATACTGCAGAAGGTTGCAATGCAAATGAGCCTCAGTGACATTTATGTGGGTTAATAATGCATAATTTCTGATAATTCATTCTTGCATGACCATTTTCGAACCTCTGTTTAAACAGACTGTTTTTGTTATTGTGCCTTTAAGACTGACAGATGTATTTTCTGATTGGCTGCCATGTTATACAGCTCATTCAAAAGGCAGCACAGGAGCTGAAACACTTCATTTGATCTTCAGCATGAATGGGCAGCATTAAAGTATTATAGCCTGATAAAGGAGATATATGTAAATGTGCTGGTTTCGTGACATGACTTGTCCCAGCACAGTATAATGCTTAGTGTCTTATCTAATCAAAATGAAACTGCAATGTGCTTTAAGCCTATTTTTGATAAGTGATTATGCTTTTTATATCTTGCAAGGGTTTGAAAAACTGATACACCTGTAAAATAGGTGGTGCTATGCATCCTTCACCTAAAAAAGTTGAAAAAGAAGAAGTCTAGCCCTTCACTTGCAGCAGCACAGATCAGCAGGGCTAGCTAGCTATTTTCAAACGTTATGAAGAATAGATGATCTGCTAAACATCAAAACAAGAGGAGATTAGGGCAAAACATGGCCCAGTGTAAAACTGGCTTTGGTTTTAATAAAAGAGATGAGGCACAGAATAGAGTCTTTGTTTGTAGATAATTAGTATATAAATAATTAAATACATATGAAATAGTAATTAGTAAAAATTTGACCTGGTCCTAGTATTCTTGTTGTTCCCAGCACAAAGAGATCACCTGCTAAACTCAGTAGGACACTGGTGATTTTAAAGTGACTTTATAGAACAGTATCTTAATTATATTATGTAGGGATGTCCAGATTATATCACATGATCGGAAATCGGGCCCGATCACGTGGTTTCAGACTCGATCGGAATCGGACGTTACCTCCTGATCAAGACTCAGGTATGCATGTGTAAATATAAGATTAGTCATTTCGCGCTGCAGGCCAGTTTGAAGAGGAGAGAAAAAATGCCACTTGACGGCACGAAGGACATCACAGCCAAGAGAGCACAAATGATCGCAATGAGTGACCTGCCATTTACTTTAGCATAGTATATAGAAGTATCGGATCGGGACTCTGTATCGGTAGATCAAATGACTCGGATTCGAGGGGGGGGCCCAACTTATTATTAATTATTAATCTTATACACTATAAGTACAACGTGTTACTCTTATACTGTTATTATTGGCACATTTAAGATATTCACACTAAAAACAAACATACATATCAAAAAGCTCAAAATGTATACCACCTGCCCTGTACATTATCTGAATAAATTATCTGAATAAGCCAAAAAGACCCTCAGTATTTAAAAATTAATTAAAACATTCTTTCTTGTAACGATACATTAAGACATTTAGGGATTTTTCTGCTGTACAATGACCACTTTGGAGATAGTGGTCCTTCATCCTTACTAGGCTCATGGGTAACCAGCGCCTGGCCCAGGGACTACAGGCATGAGACAGGGACTCAACTTTGGGGGGACAGCCGGCACACTGCAGGGTGCACACAGTCACACCTACGGTCAATTTAGAATCCTCAATTCAGCTAACATGTCTTTGGACTCTGGGAAAAACCTTGGAGATGTGAAGCAACAGTGCTACCTACTGCACCACCGTGGGTTTAGCTTCAGTATTATAATTTGTTTTAGTATACGTTTTTATAAACCATACTGGATGAGGTGGGAGATGCCAGAAAACTGACTTAACACACAGAGAATAAGGATGATACCCTGAATTCCCATAACAATTCAGCATGTGGAATGTATGGATGCGTGTGTGTTTTGTCTGGCTAACATATTGCATTAAGCCAGAGAGAGAAAAGGGAGGCTGGTATTAGAATCGTAGGTGCCAATTGAGCTGTGAAAATGGGAATTGGGTAGGGAATAGGGAATAGACCCCCTATGTTTTATGGCCTACACTGTGTTGTTTTGGGGCTTCTGCTTATGCACACATCATCTACTTAATGTGTGTGCGTGGGGAAGATACGGGTGAGTTTTGTGTGTGTGTGTGTGTGCATCCCACGTTCTCAGCGTTTGTGAGTATATGAGTGCATAAGAGAAAGCGCTGAATTGAATTAACCTCAATACTCCACGTCTAGCACGCGACTCAATGAACTGCGGATGTTTCCACATGGATGGGAAAGCAGCGGCAGCTGCTGCAACAGCCACACTGGCTTTTATACCTCAAGCACCTTCCAGCCACTCTCAGACACACAGAAAGGGGTGTGTGTCGCTGTGTGTGCCACGTGTTGGCTGGCTTCAAGTGCACAGCGGCTGGTGCTAATGTGATTAGGGCTTTTAGCTGGAGATTTTCAGGGGCATACTCTCTCCTTCAATGATCCATTTACTCAGCAAACCGCCATTCCTTACCTTACTGGGCTGTTAAATAGACATACACATGCACACACACACACACACACACAATCTTGGATTCCTACTATTGTGGAGTGCTTCTATGTGATTCTGTATGAGTGTATACTCTCTGAGCAAATGTTTTTGAACATCTGACCATTACACCAACATAATGTTGTAAATCCCAATCGAAAAAATGATTGCCAACGGTCTCCACTCATCTGCGAAGACCTTCCACAACATTTGTGTCTGTGGAAATTTGTGGCCATTCAGTCAAAAAAGACTTTCTGAGGTCAAGCAGTGATGTTAGACAAGACAGCATGGTTTGTAATCAGTGTTCTGTTTCATTCCAAAGGGCTTCAGTTGGTTTGAGAGCAGGCAACAAAAACCATGACTTTAAGGGCACAGGGGCCCTCCCAAAACGAAGTTTGAAGTATTTAATTGTCTAAATGCCTTTGTGAGCTATGGCAAAGGGGCCCACACCCTAAAAAACAGCCCCAGCCCAATAATCCTGATAACTGTATGCCTGTCAGCAGGTAGTGTTTTTCTGACTGGTTTCCCTTATCAGACTGTAAGATAATGAAATGTAATTTATCAATCCAGAGAATATGTTCCCACTGTTTTGGAATCCACCGGAAAAATACCTGCAACTTAGGCATTTTTTTTACATCAGGTGCACATCAGGACTCATGAATTCGATGTAGCTCCTGAACAGTCCCATTCAACAATTATCACATTATCTACCTTAATTAGCTGACTAAGGTAGATAATGCTATTCATACATTTTCCTTACTTTCCTAACGGTCCTAACTTGTGCCAAAGGTGGCATCCAGTGACTCTACCACATTTCAACACTTGGCCATGTGCTGAAACAGCTGAAGATCAGTTTCTGCCTCTCTTACCATTCCAGATAAAAGCCCTGGGTCACTGAATGCCCATGTCCACATTTGCTGTTGTGCTAAATAGACAATGAGGAAAATACCTACAGTACATCCCCTAATGTTGATTAATCAGGCTCTTTTAAATCAGGCCGGTACATTTGTGCTCTCTGGCACAAGATGAAAAATTAATTTAGCAATGTAACGCGCAGCAGCTTTGTACAATTTGTGCACGAGACCATGATGTGGCATGGCAGCAGTGCGCTCCTTTTCATTAGCAGCACACAGTTTGGCGCGTGTCCCTCTCCACCGAGGTTTACACACAAATTAAAAAGTCAGTGGTTGGTCAGCAAGCAGCGACGCGTCAAAAATGGGGCCTTTTCCCCTCCTTCTCGCTTCAGATACACTTGGCAGTCTGTCAACTCACTGGTCTTTGACGCTCTTCGACACTAAAACGCAAGAGTAGGTCCAGTTTAGCTGCATCATGGATGTAATGTCACTGTTTGTTTCCAGGCTACATCTGCAGATACATCTGCAGCATTACAGCTAAATGAATCAATGACACAAATTCAACAAGCTAAAGTAAGAGAACTTAACAGCATTGACATATTGTTTTGTCTGATCCGTGAACTCAGCCTGTTAGCCAGTAAGCTTCTTAGTCAGTAAGTCACTGAGACTTCCAATCAGGCATCAGTGAATCTGTCATTAACTAAATTTATTAACTGAATTGGTCCGACTGTCAGCTACTGAATCAGTCAATCAGTGAATCTGAGAGTCTGTGAAACTGTGAATCTGTGAATCAGTGGATCAGCCACTGAATCACTGAATCTGTCAGATAGTAGTGTCAGGGCATGGAGGAATCCGGGAGTCTCTGAATCAGTCACTGAATATATGTCAGCAAACCCTCTGCTAGTCAGTGAGTCTATGATTTAATCAGTCAGTCAAGTCAGTGAATCTGTTAGTCAGGATGTCAGACAGTGAATCAGTCAGACAGTGAATTTATCACTCAATCGAGTCAGTAAATGTCAGGCAGTGAATCTGTCACTCTGTGAATCATTTAGTTGGTCTGTCAGTGAATCAGACTGTAGGTTATCCAGTCTGTCATTCAGTCACTTGGGGACACTGACTATTCTTGGCCCACTGAGCAGTCAAGAAGTGGGGAAAAAAAGCTCCAGGAGCTTCTTAACTCTTCTTTGCACTTGTCTTTTTTTCCCTCTCATAAGTCAAGGTATATTAAACCTCACAGGCAGGATGGCCAAATATTGGCTGGGAGATATTAAGGACAGGGGCTGTTTATGAGTGCGATAGGAGTGACAGTTGGAGACGAAGCTGAAGGCAGCACTGATGCCACGTTGGCAATTTGGCATTGTTCACTCAGCTTAAGATAGAGGGAGAGAGAGAGTGAGGCAGAGAAGTACCCTGCTTCCGGCATTGCACAGGTTTTGCTCATCAGGAGAAAACTGAAGCATATTTGCTGATAAGAGTCCACATGCACTTTCCTGGAAAAATTAAAGAAGCTCCATCTTCATCTAGGGGGTCTTTTCCTCTGATGTCATCCAGTGCTGTGCAATAGGTGAGTGCACAGCAATTGCAAGTGCCCTTTCCTTGATGTATATGCAGCAGCACAATATGGGTTCATGTTATTTGTATGCGAGGGCCGTGTCTGTGTATCTGTGTGAGCTTGTGTGTGTGTGTGTATGTGTGTGTGTGTGTGTGGGTGTGGGTGTATGTGCCTGTGTGCGATCGTGTCCCTCACGTGGCCGTGGCTGTCCCTTCATTTCATGCTCTGCCGGCTCTGTGTGAATCCTCTTCCCTGGACTCATTATCGGCCCTGTTCGCCGAGCGTGCAGCCAGGCCGGCCGCACCACAGCCCCATCATTATTCAGCAGACGGAGGGTCTGCGCAGGCCTCTCTGCAAACCCCTGCATGTGTACTTATTAGACTGTGCTCCCAAACGACCAAGTCTACGTCAAAAGCAGGGGATCGATGAGAACTGTCAGTGCAGTCCACACGTCTGAGTCGCTGACCAACTAATCACCCTGTTCCTGCCTGCTCTATGATATAACTGAAAAAAACGGCTTCAGACAGTTGTACCAGTGCAGAGGACAAGCAAAAACAAGCAATTATTTGGGGCTTCTGGGGTCAAAAGGGCAGCCCCAGGAAAAGGCGCTAAGCTGGGAAGTTCAATTGTGCTGCTGTTATTAAGGGAATGGGCTTGGAGAGCTCAGGTTTACACAGTTTCCCTTTCATCTGTCATGTAGGCCGTGTGGTGTCCAGTTTTCGCCTTTGTGCTACGAGTCTGACACTGCCAACAAACACTAGACTTCCATCAGCTCTCAGACCTTTTCCACACTTTGTTCCTAATCCAGATGTCTTTTTTTGTGGCATATTATCTTTTTCATTTAGTTTGGTTGGTTTCACATTGTACACGATGAAATGTACTAAATTGTGTATGTATTTGATGGAGATATTTGTCACTTGTGGCAAACTCATATTACGCTGTCCGGCAGAAACCTCGTAACCCCACTTTTGGTCTTAGTTGTTTTTTTTCAATAAAAAATACTAAAAAATATTGTTCAGTCTCCACATGGGTCTGTAAAATTTTGAAATTATTAACCAATGAAAAGTTTAGAAAATAGTTATACCAATTTTGATGACACTGCATTCATTTGTTTAGGATATGCATGGTTTTGGTTATTTTTTAGTTTCCTGAAAAATAGCCGTTTTGGACATTTGAGTTTTTGGCCTGATAGCAATGATATGTTTTGTCCTCCACTAGCCAGTTATTCACTATTGGGCCATTAGGCCAGGCCTTCAGTTTGAGGCTGACTTTGTGTCTATTTGCCGGATTTTTCTGCTAGCACCCCTAGTAATTTGTGAGCCCTAAGCTAGTGGCATGTTGTAGGTGTTTGGAAGGAGCTTTTTCTTTCTTTTTTTTCTTACTCAGAGCTTCCTAAAGGTCAGAAATTCCACTGTTGATGAGATCCTGTAACAGCACAGGGGGTATTGGCACAGGTAGGCAGGTCCTCTGCTGGTGGAATAACTGTATTCTTTCCCCCTTCTCATTTATTTTGGCAGGACCCAGCAGTGTCCAGGCAGTGGAGTTCAGCCACCTGCCCGACAACATCACAGTGCTGGAAGGAGAGAGCGTCGTTCTGAGGTGAGTCCACAATGGCGCACATGCACCTCTGCTCAAAATACTGAACAAAAACCAACACATCCAATATTAGTACAGGACTTTCTTTGGACTGTCTGTAATAACAGTGTAATAGTATTGTAATAACAGTGTAATTGCTCTATTATTACAGATACTTAACATTTGTAATAAGTATAATTACTTTTAGAAAAAAGTACATGTTAAAAAACATTTACTTTTCATTTTTTATTGAGTGCCCATGACAGTATAATTAAACAGTAATAATAATGCAGTGGCAATCTACTGTTTCTAGAGATGGATTACAGTAATACCGCTTATGTAATTACTAGGGGTGTTGAATTAAGGAGTTAATTTTGATCAATTGATCACAGAATTTATCACGGTGCTCTGTTGAAACATGCTACCCATCAAGCACATGTGCAGTTCCACAGTCTTGGGAATCTATGCTAGGCTGGGACTGTATAAGCTTCAAGGCTTCAGTTTCCACAGGGCAGCATGAATCGATTGACTCTGCTGTCGATTTGAGCTGTGGTAGCAATTTTTGACAGCGCAGCATAAATCGCCAGAACACCCTGCTTCACAGTAGCGTTTCTCAACCTGACTGTATAAACTGGCTCTATGCATCTGTAAAGATATGTCTGTCTATCAAGGCTCTTATCATTTAAACTCAATATATTTTTCTTGGATTATGCCTATTATTTGCATATTTCTCGTCATTTTCAGTGTTATTAACTGACTATAAACTGTATAAGCTGTGTAAATTTCAGGGTAGCATTTTTAGACAATTTTCAGCAAGACACCTTTGTTTGTATGTACATTACATTGTATGTATGTACTTCATCTTATAGATGGACTTAGTTCTGTCATTATTCTTGCTGAAGCAAATTTTTTGCTCAGCATATTAAGTCATACTTTGATTGCTGTGACCATTACTGCATATGAACTGTGCAAAAAACATCTGTGGTGTTGATTATTCATACAGTCATACACTAAAATTCATAAATATTTTACAGCAAAAATATTAATTTATATAAATATATAAATTTACATTTTATAAATTAAGATAATATGTAAATGTATATAAATTAATTAGCTTGTAATTAATTAGATTCATTTTTTTCACATGACATTCTTAGTAATTACACATGCATTCAGTTTTTAATCATGTAGTTATACAATACCGAGTATTGAAGCAAACTAATTACAGCTGGGTAAACTTCCTAGCTTCAGTGGTACATAATGACTGAGAGCAAGCTATCCAGCCTGCTTGGATATTTAAATATATTATAATGTAACTGAAGGGGCTGTGGATAATTATGACTCGGACAAATTACTTAGATCACATATAAATAAACAAGTAATCCACTACTGTGAATCATCTCCTTTGTTTTTTAGTTTTATAATAAATTATTGTTTATTTACAGATCGACAGAAATCATCTTAAAAGTGAATGACAGGGGGATCTGTTTTTTGTAAAAAAAATGTTCATCCACAAACAGGTGTTTCCTCTCATTCCCATCCAGCCCCATAAGCCTCTGTTCTCCATGCTCACACCCGTAACACAAATTTGTCTGTAACTGGCAACACTGGGGTTTGAAAATAACAGAATTTTTCAGTCAACTTTCCATTGTTTTCAATTGTTGGTAAATGGAGTAATTTCGGTTGTCGAACCGAAACTGTTGCAGGTAGTCTTGTATGTCCGTCTTGTATGTCCGGGTGAGGTGGGATGGGAGGGTTTGTTTATGACAGAAGAGAAAAAAATACAGAAATACAGAAAAACAAGCAGCAGGATAGAAGGACTCCAGACCTGGTTCACTCACTGGTTCACACTTTTTTTCCTTATAAAAGTAAAGCATAAGATCCGCAGCTGTCCACATGCTTGAAAAACTCAAGATCCTAGATCCTACATCTGTCAGAGTTGTTTATTTCAACCCTTTGTTTTCTGTTTGCCACTCACAGACATAAACAACACAGTTTCAGGCTCTCAGCCAACTACTGAAGACTTGTACTGCCACACCAGCAAGCAGGAGTAGCCAGCATTCATCCCTCCTACAGCAAAACACACACACACACACACACAGCTCTGATCTGATATCATGATGCAGTGAGTGAAAGTCAAAGTCGACATGAATTGGGGCACTATGATCTCCTGAGGTTTTCACCCAGAGACGTGCCACTTTCCCTCCCGCCACTGACAGGAACTCAGTTCTGACATCTAGTGGTGGAAGATGCAAACTTTTTTTTTCGAGTCCCAATGCTCATCACACAAACACCAACCAAAAAAACCGAGGCAAAAAGAGCAAAAATTTCCTGGTTGAAGTGTAAGTTACGGAAAAAATGCTTACATTACATATATAAGTAAATATAAGTGCCCTGGTCATTGCACCTGCAATTAGAAGGTTGTTGGTTTCAATCCCAGGACTGCCAGTGGCACCACTGAGGCATTGCATCACTAGCTGCCCACCTCTTAATTCGGGAGGATGGATTAATCCTTTAAGCGCCTTTTTTTTTTAATACTGGATTTTTACATCAATATTTCAAGAGCTTGTGGTTTAAAAGGGGTTAAAGATAGAGACTTATTGTAATTTAGAAAAATGTTGGACATGACCTGAAGTTTATGTGGGGTATAAATATTCTCATAAAGTGACAGCCATTTTACATTTTCAGGAAACAGCTGATATTGAACTGATGTTTGGAAGTTATTTTCTTTCTTTTTATCTTTTTGTCTTTTTATCCTCATTCATAATGATCAGGAAAGAGGAAACCAACAATTAAACAGAAGAAAGTAGTAAAATATTGCTATATTATCATATCAAGACATCATCATGACTAAAACAGACTGTGTTTACAAATATCCTGTAATGTAGCATTTGTATTCCCTACCACTTGTTGGCAGACATGTAGCACTTTGATTCAACTTTTTGATTCAAGAAAGAGTGCACAGATCATTTTATCGAGTCTCGTTCAGCAAAATGAATGAATCTTTTTTTGAGTCATCTCGTTCATTTTGTTCATTTTAGCAAAATATAATAAAAATGTTACATGTTACTTCCCTAGCACATCTACTCCTTACACAAACATTGATCATACTACAAACAAGACAAAACTATAATGCCATAATTAATAGAAAAGCTTCATTTATTGTTTACCTGTGTCTTTAGTCTATGATTCGCTCACTCCGCCTCTTACCTGACAAGTTTTAGGGGTTTGAGTCGTTCGTTCATCACCTGACAGCCCCATAATGTTAACCTATGCAGCCTGAGCCGGGAAAAGAATTGATTAGTTAATCTCTCGAGTCTTCTTGTTTGAGACTCAATAATTCCGATACAGAAACTATAGGAAGTAGCGCAAATGCGAATGCGCGACTGAACAAATCACTCATACGAGACGTTGTCCCCGAGTCACATTAAAGATGAGTTCAAAATGAACAAATCATTCAAGAACGACCCATCACTAGTGCACTTCTGTTCTCAGTGTGCCATTAAGCCTGTGGGATTTGTGAGAATAAAAACACCAAATGGCTAATAAAAAGTTGTCAGTTGATGATGTCCTGCGAATGATATTCACCGATTCTGAATCTATAGGGGAAGATTTGCCTTTTGTACCAGGAGACGCCCGAGAAATATGGGCTCCAAGCAGAGGGAGCCGAGACTCTCTTCTCTCATGCTGAACGGCTGCTTGTGGCGCCGGGACTGCTTGTGGAGCGGCGACTCGCAACTCACTCTCGTCCTCCACTTGGAGCACGACTTTCTCGTGCATCTCCCGGTACAAAAGGCAAATCTTCCCCTTCAGATTCA
>JBBMFX010000002.1:2146911-2160396 GCA_037832545.1 Rhabdalestes septentrionalis | reverse complement strand
AGGCGTCCCAATACTTTTGTCCGTGTAGTGTAGAGGATGACGCAGAGCACGGGAGTGTTGGTGCATGAAACACTCACGCTCATTGATCCAATCAAGATACAGAGGGGTGGGGCAGTAAACAAGACTGCGAAAGTTATTTGTATTGGATAATTCAGGCAGATGCAGCTTCAATTCGATATGATTTTGCAGTATAGGTGTTTATAACGAGCAGGACAGGTATGATGGATTGGACTTCAGTGATCTCTCCACGACCACGGAAGCTTCCTTGTTACGTGTCTCAAAAACTGAAATATAGGTCATTTCCGTATTCCTAACATCAATTACGTCTCCATCGTTTATAGACGCACGTTAAGATTTACGACGCTAAAATGAACAAAAGTTGGACTTACTAGTTCCGAAGAATAGAATATGGTCAGGGAGGTAGTACAGGAATACGCAGTTTCAGTCTCCTGAGGGTTTCCTCTCAAGCCTACTTTTGTGAGTGGGCGTGTCCACGCGTCACACCCACCCCCTAACAACATATTTTCAAGCCCCGCCCCCTTTGCCAAGCTTGACCAAGCCACGTTGCTCTCATTATCATAAAAAATTTCGAAAATAAGATCATAAAGTGTCTTAATGTTATTGCAGTTTTTAAAAATGCAATAGCAGAAGATGATGAGGCAATGAGATAAAACTATTCAGTACACAGATTAAACAGTTGTGTAGTTTATTGCACAAATTTGATTCATAGATTCAATCCAAGACAATTTGCTAACCAAATAATATTTTCATGGCCCTGAACTTGAATTTTTATATTCATTTAAAAACGCATAAATGGGTGCAATGGATAAAACAGAAGTGTTCTAGTGAAAGTCCACTAGAAAACAAAATTCAACTTAGGTTTGAAAGGCAGTGCTAAATGTTTATGCTGCTCTCAACGTCACAATAATGATCACAATATTAATGTTATTTATAAGGCTTGATATTATTGGTTTAATAACAAGCTTTGTCAACCACTTAATATAGGCATGGAAATTTGATATTTATTACAATTATACTGCAAATTATATACAAAGGATCGTAATGATTAAAAAACAGGAAGGGTCTAGCAGAAATAGCACATAAATAAATAAGTCCAGCTGTCTCCAGGACTGCATGCGACTATGCAATTCCAGTCAGATATTAGGAGGCTTGCTGGAAGTCGGGTAGGTGGTGAAGGGTAAATGCTGCACCCCCTCTCGCCGGGGAAATCCCGGCAGTCACATGATCTACGGACAGCTGCACACACAATTGTGCCCGGTGTGTGAGTGTGATCGCTCGGTAAATAGATTCAGCAAGTTTCGGATTAATCAGAAATGAATGTGTGCTGTCGAATACTTAAAACCCCACGACAGGAATCAGGATGGGATCTAGATAGTTCACCAACTGAATCAAGTTCAGGAAGAAGAAGAAAACTGCGGAAGGTTATTTAGATGCATAGTGAATACAGACTTGGGTGAAACAGCTCCTCCCTGAGGAAGATGAGCAAAACATGTTTCCGGTTTGTATCGTGACGTTTTTGTTTTATGTGGAGAAGGCACTAAATGAATGCACTATATGGAGTAAGTATTGGGACACACATGTTTATGGGTTTGGGCTAGGCCACTTTCTTAGACAGCATGCTTCCAGCTTTCTGGACACAATTTGGGGAATGGCTTTTCTTCTCCAGTGCACAGTCCATAAAGACATGGCTGGAAGACTTCGGTGCGGAATAACATAACCAGATGCACAGACCCCTGACCTCAACCCCAGAGGGGACCAATTCCATATTAAATTCTATGTATTTGAATATTGTCATTGAAGTCCCTGTTGATATAATTGTCTGGCATCCCAACATGTTTGTCCATGCACTGTAAATAAAGGCCATAGACTGTATTTTGTAGTTTATTCGTCAAATGACCTGTAGGTTTAGGGGGATAAAAGCTTAGTAACTGAATTGTAAGATGTCTGTTGAGTCCAGAAAAACAAACCTGCAAGAGATTTTTGATTTAAAAAAGCATCCTCCATAAACAGAGGCGGGGCTTGCGCTCCACTGAGTTGACGTGTTGGGTGTGTCAGGTTAAACATGGGCTTTCGAAACACCCCTGAGTCACTGCTGGGGTTAGGATAGGCCACCAATCAAAAACCTCCAGCTAACTAAAGGAAAACTAGTTCAGCACAGTTTGGTAGTTTATCTCCTCCAGTACACTCACTAAACCTTCAGGAAACAGATGAGGAGTGTTTGAGCACAGAAATCACCCCTGGGTGAAGACAGTACTTTTAAACTTTTAAAAGACATTTACCTTAACTTATTATCAACAGTGAGGGTCTTTCAAGGCTTAAACACATGAAACACTGCACCACAGCACACACATGTGACTGCACAGTGATAAAACCATTAAAAAGGAAATCAACAACACAGAGGGAGGGTTTCCCAGACATAGCTTAAACTTAATTCAACATTTTTCCTTCAGTGAAGGATCTCTGTTCAGAATGCTGTGTGGACCAGTACTAGGCTTAAAAAAATCCAATTTGCATAAACTCTTTGAACGCTTTGGTTTGACCTTGTAGAGACCATGTACAAGATGTTGATATGGATCTCTATTCACTCTCACACTCCCACACTCAATACATTGAATTTAGAATCCCCAGTTCACCTGACACAATTCTCTTTGGACTGTAAAAGATACAAGAGACCCAGAGTGAAACCCATGCCTCTCTAAAGAGAACATATAAATAAAGGTATATATGTGCAAGGCAGCATCTCAACATAACATGCAAGGATCATGAACACTAAGGGCTGATGTTCTGGACAGGGCTTAAGTCCAGTTCTGGATTAAGTAGTGTTGTGTATAGAGATTTTCCCATTGAAAAGGAAATGGTATTCTAGTTTAAGACTAGGCTTAAACCGAAACAGACCCTAAATTAATTAATTGAAAATGTTGATTTGCGGTTAAATAATCGAAATGATTATCACTACCACCAATCATTAATACACCAGTCATTAATAAGAATACAAATAGAAAATATCATACATCAAAGATGTGAACATGAAAGGAAATTTTTTAAAACTTGAGACTGATAAAGTGTGACTGTTAACTTTATGTTAAAATATATATTTGAACAGGTTTTAGCTTTATCCGACTCAAACCACCAATAAACTACTATCAGTCTACTATGTTAAACGTGTTCTTATTTATATGACATTTCATTTTTAATCAAGGTAATTGCATCACTACAGAGCTATTAAACTCTGGCCAGTAGGGGGAGCAGTGCACTGCCTGCTCCACTCTATTGGCTTTGCTTGTACTGACTCATTATGCTCACTGCACGATTTGATTTTATGTAAATCACAAGCAAAAAGGGCGTGTCTTTTGCAAATTGTATGTTAACAAGACAACCGTTTGTTTAGTGTTCATTTTATCACTATGTCAATACGTTTATCACAAAGATCCTATGGAATCGAAAGAGAGAGAGCGAACTGAAAATATCAGATAAATCTTTTTATGCCAAAATGCATATTATGAAATATCAAGGATATGGTATTCTTGTTTCTTTTGTGATTTTTTTTGTTTGTTTTGCGGAGAATTTCTGTCTTCCATTTCCAGAGAATACGTTTGAAGGTTATTTGATCCTGAGTGCACTACGTGTGCTCAGGTTTGTGTAGCCCACTAATGACTGATCTATTAAACATTCTACTTAAGGTGAGCAGGGCTGAGCAAAGGGTTCTAGGGCTTAAACCTGGGGCACTTGAACATCATGGGCCAGGGGATCATATACAGCTCTGGAAAAATAGAGACCACTGAAAATTGTTCAATATATCAGTTCTTTTATAAACGCAAGTATTGAACTTAACAGATTTGCCTTCAATTTTAAAAACTGCTGACAATATCTCTTATGTTCCAAACTATATTGTTTAAACCATAATATTAAAGTAAATGACAACATCAAAATAAGAGAAATGATGCAGTGTTTTTTAGAACTTGAATAATACAAAGAAAACAAATCTCTTGTTCACTCTTAAAGCAATTGGCAATAATTACCTTTGACACACTTCTAGTAGTGTTTTGCCATCCACCTGGTCACATTGCGAAAGTGTTGATTACTGCAGTGTTTTTATTTTTTTCTTCATTCAATAAGATTTGATTCAGATAATCGTCTAATCTGTACATCATAAAGCAGAATGAGGTGCGTGTGAAGGAATTTAACAGACACTGGCATGGAATGGTTGTCATACTCATAGTTGTCACAAATGTTTTACCCAGAGACATATGTGACATATGTGACTTGCATAGAGTTAATTCTAACCTCAAACCTTAGTAAAATGCAAGTACAATTTTAATTAAACAATTCTAAATAACAATCTATTACTGGCCCATTATTTCACGAAATTATATAATTAGAGGGAGATCTGAAATGGCATGGTCTTCTTTCAAAGCAGGAGACACTGTGGTGGACTCAATTAAAGGGTGAACACATGTACCTAAAATAAAGTAATTCAGTACCTAAAATAAAGCAACGTAGAGGGATATTGTTTATTATAAAGATCCTCACTTTTATTTACGATTGAAAAACACCTGTACATCTACACACATCCTTCTCAATTACTCTTTATGGTTAAGGTACGCGATATTATTTCTGTATAATGTCCCTTTCTGAGAGGAACACGAAAGAGACATTACTGTTAGGCCTGAATTTCTACACCAGATGGCAGTATATACCCAAATCTTGCATATGAATATAGGAACATACACATACAAACACACACTTAAGTGAAACTGGGTTTACTTCACAGTAAAGGCAAGACATAACGTGTATTTAATTGTAATAAACACTCAACTCCCAGTAACAAGGGCAGGCAAATGTAAGAGCAACAGCAAGCACATACATAAATTAATCCCTAAAGCCAGCAATTTGATTTTATAATCCAGATCGCGGATCACCCGGGAGATGGCAGGCCAGTGGTCAAGGCAAATCTTATGTTCCACTTCAACAAAATGATAGAAAGACAGAAAGAAAAAGAACGTACGGATGTACATCAATCTTTCACATTAGCAGAATATAAAAGAGAAAATGATTGGGTGCCACAACCCGGAGATGAAACCTTTTACCTTACATATATGTATGAATTTATGTATGTATTTATTTTTTTGCTGAGCCCAACACTTTTCCTCAGCTGCCCTGCATCTGACCTCTGGATGAAACCAGTATGATCAAACCGTGAGCTGAATCAAGATCAGCAAGAGAAAACACAGAACGGGACGTGAACGTCTACGTAAAAGAAAAGCACAAAGGCACGAACTCAAGTAAAAAATGCATGTATTTTTGACGTCAGTATGGCACGTATTAAGAGACCATGCGCAAATTCAGGGGATGGCAGGAAGCAATTAAAGGCAGAACTGCTGTGCGGCTCCAGGGTTTTTATGTAACATGAGATGAGAAGTAGAGAGGAGGTGTTGGAATTGATGGCTGTACCAGGAGGCCCTGACACTCGGTTATCCTCTAGAGCTCTCGGCATGTGTGATCTGCACAGTCATCGATCTAAGGCTTGTGCGCATGCACAGTCACCTCAGTCTCCCAACAGCACACACGTGCCCACCACACATCACCCAAAGGGCAAAAGCCTGAGTGTGTTGCTGCATTACAATGGCATTCCGTTGAGGTGGAAGCACGTTAGAGCTGCCTCATCACCTGCTTAACGTCTCCTGTGTGTTGCGCTGTGTTATTCCGCTCACTATTTCGGGGCTGTGTTCCTCCATTTATGGTCCACAGCAGCTTCTTACACATGCAGAACCCTCCCCTACAGATGCCCATGCCCCTGCACGCCCATCCACTATAGCATGCAGCAGAGATAGACAGAATTTCGAAGCATCCTATTTGTGGTTAATATTGCATGTTAGCAGTCCGGAGTAAAAGCTCAGTGGCACAGGCTAAATCAAATATTCATCCACTATCCCCCGCTTTCATATAATGAATGCAAGTTTCTGGTCGAGCATTGGATTTTATGGTAACACTTTACTGACATACAGACTTCATAACACATGCATAAATACTCAGGATCATATTAACATTTATGACTGGTTTGAGTTCATGTTCACAAGGTGTGTTGTGTGATGCCAATGACATTGTATTGATGAAAACGAAATCAAAGCAGGCTTGCATGTCTTATAGCACTGTTATGATGCATAATAATTAAGTAATTGGATTGCAGTCTGGGCAAATAGGATCTAAATAATAGGATTTAGGGCTGCCATGTTAAGATGCTTTGTATCAGTCACAGTAAAAGGATCCTGTAATTTATAGTCATGTTAGTACAATGTCATTTACCTCCTAAAAACATGTCACTTCATAACGTTGACATAAGATGTTTATAAATATAGCTTTTTAAAAAGGTTCTTCTACACCTATGCATGTTTTCTGAAATCCGTATGCAAGAAGCCTTTGAATAGTGTTGCTTATTTTACATTTTGAATGCATTTAATTATATTGAATGTTATTAATTATACATAGGATTAAAGCACATGCCAGTCCTGCCTGTTGGTTTGACCTGTTACTTTTTTGATAACTATTTTAAAGCTGCCCCTTATTTAACCCTATATGGTCTTTGGGTTTGTGGGACCCATTTTCAGTTTTTAGCTTAAGAAAAAATATACAAATAATTATTTTTTCAGATTGAGATTCATTTTCTGTGTGGAACATAAATCCGAAAACATTCACATCTACCTCCGCCCCTTGCTCCTCCTTCACACATGTATTACATTCAGGGTTTTCGGGTCCACTGGACTTGGGTTTAGTGAAAATGTAGAAATCAGAGGTCCTGTGTAACCATATTGTCCATTCCTCCTCTCTGGGCTTGTGTGTGTGTGAGAGAGTGAGTGGGAGGGAGAAGGAGAGAGTAAAGCAGGTGAATGGAACCAGGTGTCAGCCACCAGTGCTGTTCCTGCACATGGTTACAACGTTGATGCAAAATTGGAGCACCCAACTCTATCTGCACCCACAGTCCCACACATTTCACCCTCTGTCTGTGGGAATGAACCTTGGGGACGTGACACCACAAATATTTCTGTCTGTGTGGTTCCACACCACAACTGATCAAGACGGCAAAGCGATTCTCTGCTCAGACATCTTACAGTTGATATTGGAAGAGGCAGAGGGTTTTGATGGCGATGCAGAGGAAAAGGTTTCATAATGTCAGGATCATTCTGACACTAAGAGAAAGATGAGCATCAGCCACCTCTAAGGTGTAAAAGAGCCTCAGGACCAGCCTCTGAGAAGCTAGCTGTTGATCCAGCCCCTCAGCCAGCTTCAAAACACAACCAAAACTCAGGACCAGCCCACCAGCAGCCAGCCCCAAGGTCAGCAGGTGAGCAACGAGCCTCAGGACCAGCCAGTGAGCAGCCAGTTATAGGGCCATACTGTCAGCGGCTTGCAAATAATGTATGGATGTCAAAAGATGACAAGTCTTTTTTCATGCCATACCCCATCAAGAGTAGGTTACATTTCTAATGGAATTCCAATAAATAACCCACTATAGTTATGAAAAGCTTCCTTCATTTTTTACATTTGTTAATTATTTTCCAGTTATGCCTGTTTTATCATGCATTTCCTTATTTTATTATATTTTAATTAAAAATAACTAAGAAAAACGACTGGCAATTCTATGCATAAATGTGATTTAACAAAGGTAAAGGGAACACATTTCTACATGTTTTTATTTATATTGTTTGTAAATGGGATGAAGTAAACATTT
The DNA here is from genome assembly GCA_037832545.1 of Rhabdalestes septentrionalis. Lineage (NCBI taxonomy): Eukaryota > Metazoa > Chordata > Actinopteri > Characiformes > Alestidae > Rhabdalestes > Rhabdalestes septentrionalis. The sequence continues at coordinate 2,152,649 of JBBMFX010000002.1, read as the reverse complement.
GCTGAGAACAAAAAGTTTGAATATGTTGAATTAAAAGCCCCAAAAACCCAGGAGGACCCCCTGTGTAGCCAAAAAACGAAGACCATATGAGGGTTAAATTTCTAGATTTTACAGACTAGAAAATGGATTATTTTAACCCTTGTGGTTTACCCTGTGGAGTCTTTTTAAAATTATTTTATTTATTCAGAATGTTCTCTCCACATTGAGACACACATTTGGAATCTTTCTAGTGGAAGGTAGTATTAATAAGAATTTGGATGCAATTAGCATGGGAGGCCACATAAGATTAAAAGAGCGTGTCTTTGTGTGAGTGTGGATTGTCCACGCCGAAAGACAGACCGGTCCTTTTGAAAACAGGCCTGCTCTTTCTCCCCTGATACATTCACTCACTGCCTACCAATGAATATTTCATTTACTCTACTGTGTGCATGTCAAGCTGTGTGTGTGTGACTGTCAGAGACTGAGAGAGAAAGACAGACAGAGAGAAATGTCGGAAAACAGCTCATAAACCAACTCGTTTGGGTACACGTGAATGCACTGGGGGAATATTTGTTGAAAGGCAAAAAATCAGTGTCTCCCTCATATTTTCTGATCCTCTTTACTCAGAGCTGATGCACTTACACCAGTCCACGCTTTCTTGCACTCCTTCATCATTTTCCCAGACAGCACACATTAAAAGCACGCGCACACAGTTATGCAACGCAGTGTAATCCCACTCTGCATTATTGCAGAATTACAGAATCCTTTATTGAAGTGCACATTGTATTACCATATGCAGTCATCACCCTGTGTTATCTCAGTTTTTTGCGGGATTGCTTCGGACACATCATTCTATCTTGAGCTGTAGCATTACATTGTATTATTTGATTAATTGTTATGGTTAAAAAAAACCCACTGCACCTGTTGCCTTCTTATCTTGTTTCTTTAATAGGTCTCCTATTTCCCTCCATTCCTTTCTTCCCCCCGTGATTTGTGAATGCTTTTAAGAACAAGGGCTGATTCTATAGACGATGCAGGCGAAGCAGACGAGGTCCGTACTCAAAGGGGGCTCATGGAGTCTGGAGCCTTTCATGTGTTTATTAGATCTTTTATACCTTAAATGTTGTATCAGTGCAACTGGTAGGTGGTGTTCTCAACTAGTGCCCAGGATTTCAACCTGGTTTGAATCAGTCCTTCATTAAATTAAAACATAAATCCAAACAACGCCTGGAAGAATCGAGGAGAAATCTGGAACCGAACCTATGTTTTCTTCACCAGCTTCACCAGCTCACAAAATATCTGATACTTTTCTTAGAACCAAAACATATCTTGACATTTATTTTAATGTTAATTTGCTAGCAGAATGACACATGATCAGACACCAAGAAGGTTACTGAACAGATCTACTGCATGTTATATTTGCATATTTTACAATTTTTCTTGTCTGGCCACAATATAATGAAAATAAACTGAGCCTGGGATTCAAATACCACCTTCACAAAATCTCACTTCACTGAAATTGCACTTGACCACTTTTTAGTGTCTCCTGTCCTGTCTTTGTTACTGTGGATAGATCTAGCTAATATTAGTACCTTTTTAAAAATCTTACTTAAATTTAGTTAGTTATTATTTTTTTGTAATTACTTGTTTATTATCACAGTTATATTTTCATATTCTCATAAATGCACCATGGGGGCTTGGGGTGAAACGGCATTTTGATACTGTATACTGTGTATATTGTTGTATTAACAATAAAAATCTTGAATCTTGAATTTGAGTCATAACAGGTGCCAAGCACAGATTTCTGCATCGATTTTGCATACATTTTTGCATAGACTTTTACACACACTACTGTGTAAAAGTCTTAGGCACCTAAGCACCAAGGTTCTATTGTTGTCTACTGATTCAAACGTATTATTTAATAATCAAAAACTGCATGGCCAGAAGTATTTGGAAACCTTATCATCACACCTGTTAAACACCCCAGATCAGATCTACAGGCATGAAGAAGGAGTTAGTCCCCTTTTTGCAGCCATAACAGCCTCAAATAGTTTGAAAAGAATATTTGGATTGTGTTTTGGATTATTTCTGTTGGAATTTGTGCCCATTTAATCAAAAGAGCATTTGTGAGCTCCGCCACTGATGTTGCACCAAAAGGCCTGGGTTGCAATCCACACTGAAATTCACCCCAAAGGTGTTCAGCTGTGTTGAGGTCGAGGCTCTATGTAGGTCACTGGAGTTCAACCACAGCAAACTCATTAAAACATGTTTTTATTAACCTTCATTTTGAGCTTTGGGTAGGGGGTATATTCCATTGGAAAAGGAAAACAGTCTTATTGGTTAATTATTCAGACTGCCAGACAGAAGGGTTTCACACATGAGGGTCCAGTGGTGGTCAGTTTTGCTTCACTCTAGTTGACACTTGGGATTGGGCTGAGTTATCTCGTGTGCAGCTGCTCAGCAATGGAAACTTGTTTCATGAAGATTCTGGCGCACAGTTCTCAAACTGTTGTTGCTTCCAGAGGCAGTTTTGAACTGAGAGTTTGCATCACTCAGTTCAAAACTGCCTCTGAAAGAAGTCCCGCGCTGTGAGTTTTGCAGTCAACCGCTTTGCAGCTGAGCTTTTGTGGCTCCTACATGCTTCCCTTTCCATTCCTCTGCCAGATCTGATCAAGGCAGATCTAGCAGGGGAGGAATTTTAAAAAATATCTTGGCGTGACCACAGAGTTTAGCTCTTCAGTACGACCCATTATACTGTCAATGTTTTTCTGTAGTGATTGCAGCCCTTTTAATGAATGGGTTGCCTGAACTCATTCATTAAAAGTGGTGTCCACATAAATGTCACCATATATTGTAGATAATGTGTGCATAAGGGGGTTCAGTAAAGACGTTTAACACTCCCATGGGCCCATCCTTCATGACAGGAGAGTCAAGGCTGCTGTCTTTCATAAACCCACGGTTATATTTCTTCATTCATATGCCACTCTAAGCCTTCCCTACCTGTCTCCCCTGCATGTCGTCTCACCTGCATGACCCTCTCCCTCTGTTACAGAGCTTTGAGAAGCAGTGTGAGAGGCAAATCCTCCAGCTCTCCTACTGAGAGGCCATCTGTCTGGGAATAAAGTATTATACACCTGTGTGGGTTGTCCTGGGATCAGTAAGAAAGATGCACAAGTCAGATAAAGGTAATCTAAAGAGCTGAATTCAGATCAGATTGGAAAGAAGCAAACCATGAGGCAGGAGGCAAGCTACCTGAAAAAGAATCACAGAGATAGAAATAGTTGTCAGGGCAGAAGGGAAAGAAGGAAAAAGAAAAGATGAAAGGAGGGCAGCTAGCGTGTCCAGCTCCTGCCAGGATAAGGAACCGTATGTCAGGAACTCAGAGTGAGCAAAGTAGTCAAAGGGCAGCGAGGAAGAAATAGATGTAAAGAGAGAGAGCTTATATAAAAGCAAGTGAGTTTAATAAAGGTTTAACTCAGGGCCCAACACCTCACAGCAGACATTTCCACCACAGAAAATACAGACGGCACCTTCCTGGCATGCTTACTTTGCATCTAGTTTTGCTGATATTCCAATATGTAGATGCACACCTCTGCTTGAAAAATGCCTCACCGGAGGTTTTAAAGGTTCTCTCTGCCCTACTAAACAAGAGAACTTTTCACAACTATCGGCTTTCACAGATTGTTGCAGAAGGATGCAAATACTGCTTTGCTTGTTAAGGTTAATGGATGCAGGTCTATGGGATTTCTGGAGGAACCTAACTGGTCATGCGGTCATTTATAAAAATGGACAATAGCTAAACACACCGCATGGCTAAAATGCACGCAGTATTGAAACCTGTCTGGTGTGTGTACTTTCATCTGTCCTAAAAGATACTGGCGTATCAGACAGTGCCAAAAACCACCCAGAGCAAATCTGTTTAAGATTACGCAACAACTTGTGCTGTTTGAGGTACAGTCATTTCCATAATTATTGGCACCTTTGATAAAGATGAGTCAAATCCAGTGCTATCAATTCTGGCCTGTTCATTTTAGAGATGCCAGGAGGTTCGAATATCACATACATACAGGCCATCAGTCCAACAGAGTATAACTGGTCATTAAATAATACATGCTTATAAAATACAAAAGAGAGTATGTATTTAGCTTTATTAAATCATGCAGTTTAAGAGAGGTAATACATGAGCAGGTAGATGATAAGTACTGCTGTAGTAACAGATTGGGCAGGAAGCAAGATCTTGATGGTTTTTTGCAGCAGTATGCCCTGTTAGAAGCAGCTGATGCTGACTAAAACTAAGGGGTAGCTGTGAGACATCATTAAAAACGCAGAAAGATGTGTTTGTTTGTATGTTATATCAAAGCAGCAATGAGACTGTAGTGAATTTAAATTCGCTCACAAACATGTGCATTGTTGTGCCAAGTGCTTGATCTAGACAACGTATACAGTTGGGACTTGAGATTAGTTTTGTTTAAAACATTGTAAAGGGATGTATTTACTTGAAATTAATGCAGGTCAGCTTCAATGTACAGTTTTGAGCTTAAGCCTCATGCACTTTCCTCTCCAAATGAACAGATGACGAAAATATTAAGACAGGGCAGCAGATGTTAGCATTTTTATGGTAGAAATTCTGCCTTGTACGGAACATCATATTTTTAGGTCACTCGAAATCTAACTTTTGACACTGTAAAAAATGTCATAGCCTATTTTATAAAGTTTGGGGTGAGTGCCTCTATACTAAGGCAAGGAGGGATTTTCACACAGAAATACCAAAAGCTGCATGGGCCTTCATACCTAATAAATTAATTTGAAGATCTGAAGATTGGGAACAGTTAACTAAATACCCAGCCATACTGTGAAAGACTCATCTGGATGTAGCAAAGGCTAGTGTCTAGATTTGTCTGTGTTTATAGGGGTTATTAAATTGCTTGCTCTGATGGCCTATGCCAGTGGTTCTAGACATTCCAGTCAAGACTGGGGCTGTAACACCTCTTTCATTCAGATAAACCTAGCCACAAGACCCAACTTTTCCAGAACCAAGCACAAATAGACCAATTTCTGCTGGCCAAATGGCTTTTCTGCATCAAGTGCTCTTTCTTTAAAAGTGTCAGCAATATTTTATCAGATGTAACTCCCTTTTAGGAATCCTGTTTATTCAAAGTTTAATATAAAGTGGCAACTTATGGTAAACATACCGCAGCACAGTGTGAAAATTGTGAAACACTTTCTCTGTATTTAACCTACTCCCCAAGTGAGGCAGTGGGTAGCCAGCATTGCAGCATGTAGGAACAGTTCTTTACTCAAAGGGTAGCTTAGTGTTGCCACTGGCAGTCCTAGGATTCAAACCTAAAGCCTTCTAATGGCAGGGTCAAAACCCTAACCACCAGGTTACAGAACACGTTTTCTATGTGAGTAACCAGTGCATTCATATCATCACAGGTTGGTGAAATCAGGCAATAACTGGCCCATAATACTGGCCTTATCTTTCTTAAGATAATATTCAATTCAATTCAATTCAATTGTATTTATATAGCGCTTTTTACAACCAGGTTGCCATAAAGCAGCTTTACAGAGTCCAGGTCCGAGCCCCTAGTGAGTAAGCCGAAGGCGAGAGAGGCGAGGAAAAACTCCCTAAAATGGAGGAAGAAACCTCGAGACACACATCAATACAGCACTGGGAGAGAAAGAGAGAGAGAGAGAGACATCAAATACAACACAGCACTAGATAAATAACGAGACGCCTTGGTCCCGGTGGAGCCGGG
>JBBMFX010000002.1:2080758-2099462 GCA_037832545.1 Rhabdalestes septentrionalis | reverse complement strand
ATCACTCAGTATAACTGTCCTCTCTCTCTCTCTCTGGGGGGTAGGGTGGTCCTCCCTCTCCCCATCACTCAGTATAATTGTTGCCTCTCTGCTCAAGACCACAACAGCATTCAGTCTTTCCTAATTTTTAATTCTCACAGGGAGTTCGTCTTCTTTTGTTGTGAAATTCCTAGAAATTTTTTATCGTCATGCGAAACCTTCATTTTTAAACTTAATATTATTAATATAGCCTTTTTGTTCATGCTAAAGCTCAGAAAGATTCGGGCCTGATTCATGACATCCTTCCTCTTGCATTCTGTTGGCGTGGTCCTGGACATTAAGATAAAACAGATGAACTGTTTGATTGGACGGTCTCCCCGGATGTTCTGGTCCTCCCCTGAGCTCAGTGCCAGTTAGGAGGCAGCAGCACAGTAAACGCAGCTCAGTGGGACATCAGCAAGATTATTATCATCACCCCTAAGTGCTGAAGACGCCTTTCTCCATCCTGAAGGGCTCTCAGCACAGGGAGAACGTCTCAGAACTTCATACACAGCTGTTTCAGAGGATGTGATTTACGTCTTTGTGTGTTTTCTCCCTCCTTCAGCCTTTCGCTCATCTGTCACTTCTCCCCGGAAATCAGTTGCCGCGGGACGGAGCTTTTCCGTCAGAGCAGCTGTGTGCTGCGGCCTGGGGCTGGAGAGCGTCCTGCCTCTCCTTCACCATGTCCTAATAGCAGACCACCTCACTGAGACCGACCCCGACTGACTCGGACTTCGCTCTAAACCTCCACCACCTCACTGAGACCGACCCCGACTGACTCGGACCTCGCTCTAAACCTCCACCACCTCACTGAGACCGACCCCGACTGACTTGGACCTCGCTCTGAACCTCATTCCTGCGTTTAAACTCCGGGAGTTCAGTGGTTCCAGATTATTTTTATTCATTACACAATGTGAAGAAAAAGACAGTCTTCCACGTTTTGCTTCATTTTTAGTGACAAGATCACTTTTTTGTGTTATGTGTATTTGTGTGTGTTTGTGTGTATGTGTTTGTTTGTGTATGTGTGTGTGTGTATGTGTATGTACGTGTTTGTTTGTGTATATGTGTATGTGTATATGTGTTTGTTTGTGTATATGTGTTTGTTTGTGTATATGTGTGTGTGTTTGTGTGTTTATATGTGTGTGTGTGTGTGTGTGTACGTGTTTGTGTGTGTGTGTGAATGTGTGTGTATGTGTTTGTTTGTGTATATGTATGTGTGTGTTTGTATGTGTGTGTGTGTGTATGTGTGTGAGTGTGTTTGTTTGTGTATTTGTGTATATGTGTAAGTGTATGTGTGTGTTTTTTTGACCTCACAATGTAGCATTAGCATGACTAGCCACAGTGGAGTTAGATTGAGCTGATTTTGCCTTGTGGATGTTTTCAGCTAAACTGTGACTCAGTTTCCTTCCTTCATATCTACACTCGGTTTCCAAATCACTTTCTGGTTCTAAACTAAAAAACAGAAGGATTCACCATGACCAGTGTCCTGCTAACATTAACATTAGCCTCCACTTCAGGACACAGGAGTTAAAGATAAGGAGAACCTTTGGCCTGGACTGGATGATCATCCTGCTTCCAGAACCCAATGAGGTCTAAGGAGTCTGTGGAACCAGGGAAAGGGAGGAAAAGTCATCATGTCAGCACGGGGAACGTCCAGAGTGTCTGCTGGAGCACTTGTCCTTGCTAGTCTCTGTCGTAAATGTTAGGGGACCAGTGGGACTCTCATATATCAAGACCTCCTCACACTCATGTAAGACACAGTTTGGTAACAACACAACAAGAAAGGCACAGACAGTTTGTCCAGATCGTTTCTGAGACTCTTCTATCACTTTAATGGAGCTGAGCTTCTCTTCCCTAAGAACGTTTATTAAGTCAAACTCACGTGTGAGTCATGTTAATGTCATGTTTACTGTAAACACATCCTCATAACTGCATCCAGCACTTCATTAAGGTGATCAGACTAGTGGGTGTGGTTTAGGACACAGTATGATGAGCTGTAAAAATGTCACACTTCGTCCGAAACCACACCCACTAGTCTGATCACCTTAATGAAGGAATTCAGTTCATTTTTACTGCTCACAGCAAGTCATACTGTGTTTGAGCATCTCCAGAGAACATTCAGCAACACAAGCTTAATGTAATATTTCTCTTATTTATTGAAAATGCAGATGTGAAGTTGAGCCACAGTTCTCAGAAACACGATTTTCATCGCTAACATGAAATTCATTAGTCTTTTAAGGACAAATAAGTTAAGAGGCAGTAAGTGTTATAATAGCAAAATATTAAAAAAGCTAGGATCTGACAAACAGCGGCAGTGCTGTGTGATATTCTTGCTTAAAATTCATATCTTAAAGCCATTTGCAGGTTTTGTAAAGCTACAGCCATGGAATACAGTCACGATTAATCAGTAATCTGTGTAAAATTGGTTACATTTTTAACAAAAGAGGAACACCAGCAATCGAATGCATGCAGACAAATTTGGCAGTATACACTGCCATTCAAACTGCTCTTATATTATAAAGAATTGATATATGTATATTTTAAAAAAGCTTTTGTAACAGTCCTGACAATGTATTTGCATTCTGATATTTTATGTACCATCTACAGTGAGTACCGTACCCAGAGGCAATCCTAGGGTCTGTCGGGGCCCCCAGCAAAAATTCACTGGGGGGCCTCTAACCAGTTTTTCACTGCAGTTTAAAGAGTCAGCTATCGTTCACCACCTAGTGACTTGGGGGCCCCAAGCAGCTGCCTGCCCTGCCTGCTGACAAGTATCACCTCTGACCGTACCCCAAGATTTAGTACATGTTCCACTTCAGGATAAAGGAAATAGCTTTAATACTGCCAGCATCATTGTTCCTGTAGAGCAAATAATTGAATATTCTTAGAATTATAAGGGCACTTTTCTCTACAGACCATTAGAAAATGATGTTTAAAGCTGCTGGCGGGGCAGCAAGCATGCGCTTGAAAAAAACAAACACGAACATTGTAATAAAAACAAATAAATAAATAAAAAATACATTGTCATTTGGTGTGTGCTAGCTTAACTAGCCTACTCCCTGTGCTCTCATGGAAGACTAAAAATTCAATCTAATTATCTAATTATCTAACAATCTAATTATTTCACCGTTACATTGAATCAAAGGAGGTTTCCTTTCCTTCTACTATAGTTTTTCATTTTTCTAATTAGTCCACAACCCTTGAACAAATTTTTGCCAATCTTCATCCACCCACAGTTTCCCACCTTCAGTGGATCTCCCACCCCAAAACGTCTTGGCATGTCCATGCTACCCTCTAGTGTATTAAGCTCATATGTGATTAATCCAATGTTATATAGTGTCTTGCTTGCAAAAACACAGTCGCTTCCTAAACAATTTTCATTGCTACCTAAGATTTTACACAGTAGTGTACATCCGTCTTGTAGTTGCTCAATCCAGTTTAGTTAAGATAACGATGCTTCCTTGAATGGCCAACCTTCTACATTTTTGGCAAAGGCCATTCTAACACTCTATTTACAATAACATCTGTAGAAAATAGTCAAATATTCTACATCTATTAAAAATAACTCTGTTGAGAACAGTATTTGCCGCACTGTCGCAGGTTCTTGGGCAAGTTTCATGATTTCACCTCAAAACACATGAACGTACGTGGATTTGGTGTCACTACCAACCACGTTTTTGGCAACGCACTTATAGAAACCACTGTCCCTGCTGGACGGGTTCTGGATGACCAGAGAGCCCTGCGGGTGGAGATACCTGTTCCCATACAGTCGCGGCTGGGTTCCAGCCTTGAGCTGGGTTTTGTCTGGCATCTCCCACAGCACCTCAGCCTTAGGGATACTGATTGCCATGCAGTCAAGCTGGATTGCGACTCCTTGCCTGGCGTAAGTGACCGCCGGAGGTCCGTTGGTAATGCGTGGGGGGTATGCAATAACTATCACTGCCACTGACATAGCGGAGGAGCCGTATTCATTGGAAGACTTGCAGTTGTACGTTCCCCTGTCATACACAGAGGCCTGCTGGACCATTAGGGTACCATTGTCAAAAACAGAGTATCGTCCCATTTTCTGTGGCCTGGTTAGACTGACCCCGCCTGGTAAGGTCCAGGTAAGTTTGGGTAAGGGTTTACCACTTGACAGACAGTTCAGTTGCAGGTTTTCTCCATTTATGATGCTAATCAGTGAGCTGTACCTGCTACTAATATCTGGCTTCTTGCCTGAATCCAGAGTGACCGTCCTTTCCACGTAACCTGCACTGTTACGTCCGATGCAACGGTACGTCCCTGCCTCCGACACCGAAGGCTCTCTTATGACCAAGGATCCATCAGGCTGGTGGCGGAAATGAAAAATGGTGGTCCCACTTAACAGAGATGTCCCATTGGGGAGGATCCAGGTGATCTCAGGATTAGGTTTGCCCACCACAGTACAATTCAGAGTCACCGTTAATCCGGCAGTCAGTTGGACCGACTCGGCAGCCAAGCTTTTCAACTGAGGCTTCTCTGCGAGTTCTGTCACATGAAGGTGCACCTGCAGTCTGGCCTCTCCAGCCTCATTGCGAGCAATGCAAAGAAGCTGGACAGACTCACTATTCTGCAGGTTACGTATGTCGAGGGTTCCATTCCGGTGGACCGTAATCCTGCTGCCGTAGTAAGGAGCTGGTAGGACTACGTTCTCTGGCAGGATCCACATGACCCGCGGGACTGGAATCCCCTCAGCTTTGCAGTGCAAGAGAACCTGCTGGTCCTTTACGGCAGTCTCATTTACTACACTGAATGGGTTCCGTAATCCATTAATGATGGGTGCGGAAACCAGAACATCCAGACCAACCACTTTTCGGTCCATGCCTGCCGAGTTCCTGGCCGAGCAGATGTAGTTCCCGCTGTCGAATCTTTGAACCTTCTGAATGAGTAAAGTCCCATCTGTGCTGAGCTGGTACTTGTCCGATGCTGGGACGATGCGGTTGGTTGGAGAAAGCCAAGTGATCCCTGGCGTCGGTTCTCCTTTTGCACTGCAACTGAGGGACACTGTGTCTCCATAGGGCACGCGGATCACTTCGTAAGTGTTGTTGCGGATAATCGGTGCTGCAGCAACTACCTTGATATGGACATTCATTTCGTCTTTGCCGATCTGGTTCTCAGCATAGCAAGTGTAATTTCCCTCTTCCTTCAAACCCACTTCATTAAAGTAGAGGGTCCCGTTGTCATAAACAACAAACCTCTTCCTGCGCACCCCGCTGTCGTCGGACTGCATTATGCTGTTGACCATGGTACCGTCTGGAAGGCTCCAAGTGATCTCTGGGTTTGGAAGACCTGAGGCAACACAGTCCATTTTCAGATCCCCTCCATACGGTACCTTGTGGTCACTTCGCTGCTTCTGCTCGATCTTGGCAGCTTTCATCATCACGGCTACCTTCAGAAGAGCATAATCATCACCCATTTTATTTCTGGCCACACACAGGTAGTCTCCCTGGTCCTTGTCCGTCATTGACCTAATGGTGAGTGTCCCATTGTTGTAGACCTTCATTCTGTGATCAAAGCTAGAAAGACAGAGAGAGAATAAAGGTCAGCTTCGGAGAAAGGTAAACACTGTTTATGCAATATTTTGGACAAAAAAGCAAGATCTGATCAGAAGATTGTGTTTATGCTGAAATATTTAAAAAAGGAATGTCTTGATATTCATATCTGTCCGTTTAAGAAAATTAGGTACTAAACTTTCAGACTGTAGAAAAGGTTTTAGTGCAAGTTTTGCATGTCAATAAAATCTTAATTTATCGCCATATAAATAAAATAATGCCACACTTAGACATAGTCTACCCACTTGTAGATATAAAATGAATAAAACATTTTAGTTTGCCAAAAACCTCCTTACTTGGCATCGATTGTTAATCCATTTGAAAGCTGCAGTCTCTGTTACAAAAAATGAATACGTACTTTCCTGTTGATATACTTTCCTGTTCACTTTCTGTCATGACAAAGCAAATCTCCCACTTATGGTACTAATGAAGGTTGATCTTATCTTATCTCAACATCTATGCTGACTGTTGCTTTGGATTCACTAAACAACATTCCAGAGATCTCAGGAATTCTCTACAACTTTGCAGAACTGAAGAAATAAAAGTGTCCCATAAAAATGGAGCAATGTATCTTATTTGAACAGAGGAATGAGATCTAAAGGAAAGGCTTCTTCTGTGCATCATCTCCCTGAACCTTGGTTGAACTCCTGAAAAAGCAGTCCAACCCGAGGGATTACGGATACGGACAGGACTCCTTAATCTGCTGGCTAAAACAAAGGTGGAACCGTTTGCTTTTTAATCAACAGCATATGGTTCAAATCCTATTCATCAGCTTTCTATCTGCTGAGGGAATGGTATTCTGCTGCCCACTCACAGCTTTGTCAAACCCAGTCAAGGTAGATTACCATCCTGGACTAAATAAACAAAACCAGAACTACCATGATCATTCCCAGTCCTACTACAACCTTCTCTTTGGATCAACCTTCAAAAATTGTAGTGGACCACGCTACTTTGGTCGAATAATAATATTTATGATAATAATTTACTGAGATACACATAAACATCGTGACCATTCCTCACTGCTGTGTCTGCTGGGCACTGCAGGTATGGAACACCACAGAAATACTGCTTTAAATGAACTGCGGTTCACTCAGAACCTCAAATACAGGCCATAACAAAATGCCTATTTCTCAAGGTAATGACACGTTTCTGGTCGCCCCGCTCGCCAAGTTCAATGACTGATTCTGTCCTGAACAGACTGTGGAATGTTTGTGCTTTCTAACCTCAGAGGCATATCTGTCACTTTACAAAAATGCTTAAAATGCAGCCTCAACTGTCCAAGCCAATTCTGCTGTTAATAAATCACGAGATGCTGGTACAGGCTGCTGAATTTTGATTGACCATTGGAAAGTCATTTGTTGAGTTAGTCAAATGCAAGTATTATCTGTTCTCAACAGCTTAAACTATTTTTGAGATACTGAAATGTATCAGTTGCACATTTCTATACATCATGAAATTTGGCACGCTTCCCAAGATCGTGGTAGTGATGCAGTGTGTCAAATTTTGTGAAGTTTCAGTCTTTTCATTAAGATACTGACAAGTAAAGTGCTAGATTATTTAATCGATGTCATTCACTAGGTGGGGCATATCTGGAGTTAGGGTCATAGAGGCCGACTGGTCAAACAAATATCAGAATTTCTGGCAAAACTGTTGTCACTTGGCTAAAAATTGCCTACCACACTTCAGGGTACCCTGTTTCAACTACAAACACAAACCTCTTTCAATGGCATCAGCCATGTGGGGCTACAGTCATACCAAATTTCATTTGGTCTAGTGAGGAGTAAGTGTGGAACACTGTAAATAGTCTGTAGTTGAAGGTCTTGGTAGAAACAACAGGAAAAAAATATATAAAGAAAAACTAAACGCACATTATCACATATAATGCTGACTATTGTCTGTTTTACATGATGTGAGTTTTATATGATCATAACATATAGTAGAAAATGGCTGTTGGGCAATTTGGCCCAAAATCAAATTCTTGATTAATTAAACATTTAAACTCGATTACAATTAATGCTAACGATGATATTATTTATTTATTTTGCCTTCATAGTTCACCAACAAGTTTTTTACAGTAAATATGCTGTGAGAAATGTTCGAATTAAGGGTGCTATCTCCTATCTAGGATTATTTATTGAACATCAATATTGAACAAACAGTAAAGTAAAAATAAATAACTTGCACTTTTGGAAACACAATAAAGTATTTTCAATGTTTTTCTTATAAAAATGCACAGTAGAGTTTTTAAAAGGGAAAGCAATTGAAATAATCGACATGGAAAATTTTGATTACTTTTTGATTAATTGCCCAACCCTACTAGATTATATTTAAAACTTTTTCCAACGGTCATATTCAACATAATGGTCGTAGTCTGAGAAGAAACTGACTTGGTGGACCACATTCCCATTGATTACCTAAGGGCTTCGGAACATGAACAAGATTGTCTGAAGTAAGACAATTTCATCAAAGGAAAAGAAAGGTAGCGATCACATACAGCAGGTGTTTAGAGAGTAAGGAGGAGTATCTGCATGTGTAGTTCTCTGACAAAACATTGCTCTTTTAGTTCAGTTTCACTAACACATGACCAGAATCGCGGCCTTGGTTGAACCAAGCCACATAAATTCATCCTGACTCACTCCTTGGGAGGTATGCAACAAAAATGTTGCCGCTCCCCAATTTTGCCAAACCCCAGCACCATAACATCTACTGCCAGTGGCCAGGCCCTACTATATTTAGAACATGGTCATGATTTAAAAGAACAACAGTTTTATATTATAAATGTCACTTATATTTTTTGCTCCTCCCTTGTTTGCACCCCCCCCCCCCAATATGCACCACACATACTGCAAACCCCATTTTTGCGCCACTGCATTCCCATTAACCCTTCAGAAAGAAATTTGTGGCGGCGTACCTGTAATAATCATCGATCAGTTTCTTAGCCGGAGTTCTCCAGATGATCCTGGGCTCAGGGCTGCCTGATGCTCTGCAGTCCAAACGCAGATAGCCACCATAGCGGATTTCTGTCCTGGGAGGAGAGGTGGATGTGATCTTTGCCGTGGTGAAATTCTTCTTGACCTGCAGACTCACGCGCCTGCGGTCAGCACCGACTGTGTTCACAGCCACGCACTCGTACCTCCCGGAGTCCTTTTCCATCGCATTGCGTATGTAAAGCGTCCCGTTGGGGAAGACGAATAGGTTTCCGTTGATGAACTGAGAAGGTCGAATCTGCACGTTGCTCGACGTGACCCACCGGATTGTCGGGGCGGGGGCTCCTTTGGCGCTGCAGTGGATGTGGATGTTCTGACCCTCGGAGATGGTGTGGTTCTCCAGACGCTGCTGCAGGATCATGGGCGGCAACAGCGTGACGTGGAGCCGAACCGATATCGTGTCGGCACCTGCCACATTGCTGGCGATACATTTGTAGGTCCCCCTGTCCGTGTAACCTGCTCGCTTGATCTGGAGGGTGCCATTGCTGGAGAGCATCAGATTTTGGCCCGTATGCAGCACAGTGCGGTTTGGAAGCACCCACGTTGTGTGGGGGTTGGGAAGTCCTTGGGATTGACAGTCAAGATTAATATCATCTCCCAGGTACACGGTCAGGTCGCGGTGTCTCGGAGACAACATCCTCGGCTGCTGGGCCAGAACCACCAGGGTAACCATCATCTTGTCGGTGCCGAAGGGATTCTGAGCCGTGCAGAGATACTGGCCTCGGTCCTGAAGTTGAACACTCTGGATCACAAAGGTGCCGTTGGGCTGCACCTCAAATCGCTGGATCCTGGTTTTCACCGACATGACGGCTCCTGGAAGGAACACATGGGAAAATAAGAACTTTAGTCAGTAAGAAAACCCTCTGCATAAAAAAAACACCATAAATCATATTTGCTTTCGAAGCTTTGCATTTAACATACACAACGATAATTTATCACCCCCAAATCATTCCTTCTGGTGTAACTTGCGATAACAGAAGGCGCACACATGTTTCCTTGACATGTTTAAGTCATACCGCGGATTGCTGCATTTTACACAGAGGCAGGATTCCAATTTCAACTTGTGAGAAACAGGAGCTCAGCACTGAGAAAAATTAATGGGCAGCAAGCAGACACCAGAATTAAACTGATAGAAAATGTAAATAAGTACTAGGGATGTACGGTATACCGGAACTCTGAAAATACTGGTATTTATTATTTTTCAAACGGTACAATATCAAAAGTTTGCTCAGTTCGGTATTTCATCCTCTGTTCTGATTTTCACCACTATGCGGCAGTGTTGCGCAAACTGGCATAAAACTGGCAGGCATGATAACAGATAAACAGCAATGGATCACACAGATGAAACGCGCTCTACACGTCTGAAATTAATCAATAACGTGAGTGCCAAAAGTGAAATATGTCATTACTTTGCCTACAAAAGTGATGAAAAGGGTGAACCCACAGACCTCAATGCACCAGATTACAGGCGCTGCTATAAATCATGTGCTGCCAAGGGAGGCAACACATCAAATCTTAGCAAGCATTTGTCACTTGCCAATTCTAATTTGTTCAAAAAGTTAAGAGAACAACAGATGAGTTTCAACTGATTTAATTTAGACTTTTATTTTAAGGAAATCAGTAACATTATTTTTTGTAATAGTGGTGCAGAGCATATTACTGCTGTAGAAGAGAGAGAGAGAGAGAGAGAGAGAGAGAGAGAGACAGAGAAAGAGAGAGAGAGAGAGAGAGAGAAAGAGAGAGAGAGAGAGATTTTTATAACAATGAAAGTTTGATCCAAATATGAAAGAAGATCCAAAGAAGCAAAAAGACTTAACAGAGATTACTTTATTTTAATTAGATCTCTTCAGTTTTGCTTCATCTAAAATCATAGAGTTTCAAGCACTGTGTATAATAAAACTGTTTTCAATTCACCTATATTTGCCTGTTTCCTTTTTTTTTTTTTACGTCTGGTATCGATTTAGTATCGATACCAAGGTATTAGATCCTAGTATTGTACTGAAGTCAAAATTGTGGTATCGAGCCATCCCTAATAAGCACAGTGGAAAAAGTCATATCTTAGTGTACAAAGCATTTAAAATCTACTGAGTATATCTTGAGATTGCTGTGAAATGAATATTAGATTGTACGTATTTCTTTACTTGTTTTAACTGTAACTGTAATGTAATTTGATCAGAAATACCTTATTTCTACTGGCAGGTTTTCCCTCATGAGGACAGATTTTGTAATTGAATGTCAAATGTTCAATCCTGTTTGAGCTTGTAAATAAATACACATACCTGTGGACACCTTGGTCCAGGTGAGGAAAGGTTTAGGCTCCCCCACAATATTACACGGAAGCTGTATATCTGTTTCTGCGTTCACTGTAATGGTGTTGAGATTTGGCGTGGTGATTCTAGGACTAGTTCTCGGCACAGAAGCAACAGGTGAAGAACCAGGTGGAGAACCAGGTGGGGAAATAGGAGGAGAACCAGGAGGAGAACCAGGTGGGGAACCAGGTGAAGAAACAGCTGGAGAACCAGCTGAGTCAAGATGCCTACTGGTTGAAACCACACTTGTCTGGAGCCTGTTCCTAGAAGGTGTTCTTAAGGGAGCTGTTGTACTTTTTGTTGCTGGTTGCGTAGTGATCCTAGGTGTGGATTGCAAGATGTCGTGTTTGGTCCAAGAGTTTTTGGGGGAAACGGTAGGTTTGATAGAACTGACGATACCTGGTCTAATATTCTCTGAGGAACTGTTAGCCAATGGTGTTCTATAAATAACTGGATTTCTAGGATTAAGGTAATAAGGATAGTTATAATTAGGCAGTCTTCCACTATGCCTGTCAGGAATGTTGTTTGTTGCAGGATTTTGGGTGTAAAATGGGATTCTGTTATCTGCTATTGGCACTCTGGCTTTCGAAGGGGTTAACATTTTGACAGTAGTGATGATGGCATGTGTAGTGGGAACAGAAGTAGCAGAACCAGGGACTGTTGTTGGAAATGACGTTGCAGTTGTACGCGTCTCTACTGATGCAGCTGTTGCCGTTGTAGGTTGTGTTATCAGTGGAATTCTGACTGTCGTGGTTGGTGGTGTAGTTGTAGGTGCGATAGTACTAGTCACAAACACACTCGCCACCTCTGTCGTCTTCTCCCGCTCTGCTATTTCATTCACTTCAGGCTCTGGGATTTCCAAATCTGAGGAAATTACAGTGGCTTTGAAGTCGGGAGTTAGAAGGTTTGCTTGTGAAATTGCTGTCTGAGACTCAGTTTGACTGGAGCTGCGATTTACAGGTTTGTCCCTTGAAGGAATAAATGATAAAGGATCAGAAATCGACTGTCTGTCTTTCGACTCCTGTTGTGAATTTTGTGCCTCGGCGCCTTCATGTGGAAATACTGGGAGGTGAGGAGGTGGAGGGACTGGAACAACCGTATTATCCTCTTCAGACTCATGCTTAAAATCATCAGCATCAGTGAGGCCTCGCTCTAGGAGCAGTTCAGGAATTTGAGGGATATATGGTGGGAGCATGCCAGGGCTTGGTGTGAAACTGTCGGTTGCATCGTCCTTGCTGAGGGCCTTCTGGGTTGGTTTGACTGTAGAGAATAAACTTGTGCGCTCCTTTTGAGTAACTGCCAGAGGAGCAGTTTTGTGGTCTGGCTGAGATGTCAGAGCTGCTTCTGTAGAAGCAATGATATAGTTTGTCTTGACCACCGCAGAGGCCATGTCTTCATTTCGCAAATCCTCTGTGGACGTGTCTTCATTTGCTCTCTTGTGACTTGTGACCACAGACACGGCTGTTGGTGTGATGTGTATAGATGCTGTCGATTGAGTCTCCTGGTTTGTGGAAAACTCCCCACCCTGCAGTTTGTGGGCGAGTGGATTTATTTTCTCGCTAAGCAGAGTGACACTTGTTGTATCGTTACTTGAATTGTCTGCTACCGTTATTTGATGCTCTGTAACAACTCTGTCTGTGAGACGGACTGCTGATGAGGTGGCTGCAGTTGTGAAGATGGATGGAGTGCTCGCTCCGGCAGCTTTGGGTATTATAAACATCTGTTGTCTGCTAGTGGTTAGGGGTGAGGATGGCCTCAATCTTAATCTGTTCATCCGTTGCCTGTTTCCAAGTCGTCTTCTGGAGTTCCAAGGGGTTTTTGGCCTGAACGGCACAGAAATTGGTGGAACCTTGGTGGATGAGAGTCTGGATGTCGCTGCAGGTGTGGTAAACAGCCCTGCCAAAACCTGGCCCGGTATGTCCACCACAACATCAGCTTTGTGTGACATCTCTGAGATGCTAAACTCATTCCTACCCACCAAACCTGGCGCAAGGACAGGTCCTGCAGACGCTGGGCTATTTTCCATTTGTTGACTTTCCTCTCCGTTTGAAGTGCCAGTAGTAAAAGTGTTTACACGGTTTCCCCCTGGAACATCTATCTCAGTGAGGCCGTAACTGAATACAGCTGTGGGCCTCAGTGTCACCCCACTGACTTCAGTGATTTGTTCAGGGGAAGCTCTTTGGTGCAAGATATACTGACTCTCAGTATACAGCGAGGTCGTGGCTGAATGATCATTATGCTGGTCTATATTTTGTGAAATAATTATACTGTAAGACACACCTGGAACTGTGTCATCAGGAGAAGATCCCTCTGTACTCTCAGGAGATTCCTGATGGTTTGTCCTCGAGTTCACAGTTTGTGCTTTTTCCTCTGGCCTGAATTGATTAGAGTCAGGTGATTGGATTTTAGGAACAGTTTTTTCACGGATTTTGGCCAAAATACTGGCCCATCTCTGCGGATCTACTTTGTTCTTCGAAATATCAAAACCTCTCCTGTTTTCTATGATGTCTTTCCTTTGTTGTCCATTCAGGTCTTTCCTAAGAGGCTTTCTGCGGTCTGGAAACCTTCGCTGGGAGTTCCTGAATGGATGTCCTTGTGTCTTTGACTGTGGTCCCCTCCTATGATGAATAAAAGGCCTTTTTGATACCACTGTGTCTGGGGAAGAATCTCCAGAGGACTCCTCCACATCCTCTAGAAACGCTCTGACCCTTGTCACACCTGCGGCCGACTGGGGTCTCATGGGATATCGTCTGAGAGGCTGCATTCCTTGCCTTCTCATGATGGTGAGCTTTGTAGCCTGAGTGTCAACACCATGTGCGTTCAAAGCCACACATTTGTAATAACCACTGTTGTCAGATTTGCCGTGAGGAATAAACAGCGTCCCATTTGAGAGGATAAACCCTCTGGAGGTGTTTGCATTGACACTCATCAACTCGCCATCTGGAAATATCCAGTTCACCACAGCATTTGGTGTTGCGGTAGAGTGGCAGGGCAAAGAAATGGACTCACCCACAAATCTGGTTACAGGAATCCCAACCTTGCCACCCAGTGGTGGGGTGGAGGATTCCACCACAGACAAACGGAACGGTAAAAGGTCCAGATCTCCCGGAACCTCAGCGATGCAGTAATACACTCCGGAGTCTGAATAATCAACAGCTTTGAGGAGCAGTTTTCCAGTTCTGGACACCGACAGGCGGTCGTCTGCACTGCTGTAAGGAGCTTTAACCTTAGAGCCGTTGGGAAGCATCCAGTGAAGAGTCAGATCTCCAGAACTTTCCACATCGCAGTCCATCACAATCCCACTGCCTACAACAGAGCTGAACATGGTCTGGGTTTTATTGTTGTGTTTAATCATCACCCAGGATCTCCTCTGATGTCTTATCTGGTCACTGCCCATGGTGGTGGACAGCTGTGCAGAGAAAATGAGCCTCACACTCTTGGAGGTGGAGTAGGGTCTGTTCAGTTGTAGGTTCACAAACGGCTGCATGAGCCAAGACAGACTGGACAGAACATTCGCTCGGACTCCTGTGTAGTAGTAGGCGTCCCTCTCGATGTCCTGCCTGTATCTATAACCCAGTTCAGGCTCTTTACTCAGCATGATCTCTCGCCGGAGGTGCACCGATGTCTCGCTGTAGTATGCCAGTAGTCTCCACAAGATCTCATAGTTCTTTCGCTCTATTGGGCACTCAAGGTCGAAAGAGAAGGTCATGTTAGCTGCGATTTCCGAAGACCTGCTGTAGTTCCAGGTGATCTTACTGGAATCTCTCAGCTCCAGAATCCAGCAGGACAGATCCACGGTGTTCCCGTGCTCGTCCAATAGGTTCAAGGTGACATTCCCGAAGGATGGCTTGAACTCCTCCAGCGGGAGGAGTTCGCTCAGGTTGTCCTCTGTTGCCTCGTCCATCCCTGCAGAATTGATGACCGGTCCTGTGCACTGGAGATCCTTCACTTCGGAGATCACTCTCTCCCTCAGCCGGCGAGGAGAAGCACAAAGTGGACACAGCTGACCGCTGGGATAAGCTTTGTCCTTCTTACATTTCAGCACATCTGGAACAGAAAGAAACAGAACGAGACATTACTGTATGCCAGTCATCAAAAGTCAAAATGACTCCACAAAAGTAGACAGAATCAACATAACTAGGGATGGGTACCGAAACCCAGTACTGAATCGGACCCGGTGCCTAATAATAAAAGACAGAAGTATCGATAAGCTTTAACGATAATGGTTCAGCTGTCTGGAGAAATAAAAAAAACACGAGAGCTCACGCTTATGAGGGACGATGCTGGAGAGAGCCAAATGATCCAAAGTACGGCTACATTTCACCTGTGTGGAAACGGACGCTCACTGCAACAAGTGCAACAAGATTTTTGTTTGTAAAAGCGGAAACACGAGAAATTTATCAAAACATCTCGCCAAAGTGAATTATGTGCAGAGAGAGAAATGCAAAGTTCTCAACTGCCCAGCATCTACTTCATTATACGCCTCCTCAGGTATGTATGCTACGTTAAAACAACATAAACATCACATAAGGGTTCTAAATCAGTGTTAATAACACTGAATAAGCTAAATATTATGTTATGTGGTAGCCTAAATAAATATTAAACAATAATATGACTTGTACTGCTATAAGCTTACAAATAGATCAATAACATCAACTGAGAAAAAGCAATACTTACTTAAAAAATCATTTTTTTAAATTCAGGATTGAGTTAGGGTTAACGTGTTGTACTGTTTTAATTAGTTTTATTAGTTTTTTAATGGAAAAAAGCACCATTAAAGTACCAAATCGATAAGCGATATTGATAGAAGTAGTGATCCCGTTAAAACCTTAACCATAACCACCCCTACCCATAACTTTTGTGTCCTCAGTGTAATGATGACTGATGCGAAACAGGTCAAAAGAGTACTTAAGGTAATAATTAACTTAAAGAACTGGAGAGAAACGTCCAGCATCAGCACAGGAACCTGTCTGTTCCTCTATTTAACCAGTCACCGGCATGACATAATGATTTTAAACATTACAAAACACAATGTACTTTAAATACGTGTAACTCTCCCATAATTTACCCCTGAAAACACACCAAACACCTTAATTTAAATTAAGTGGTCATTCATTTGTGATACCTTTTAATTTTACCTTAAAATGACCTTTAAGGCCTGAATGTAAAACCCCTTACTGTTGCTAAGGCGGAAATTCAGGAGGTTCTATTATTTATGGGGCAAAATTGTAAAAATAAGAGAGAATTCAGGAGTTTTACCCCTGAATCATCTTAATCTGTGCACTTTTACCCTTAATTTTCATTAAAAACATTCATTTTAAGACTCGTTGATTCGTAGTGAAAGAAATTAGTAACTAAATATTATTTTTGATTAAGTTTAGTGATTAGCATTCACATTCAAATATCTCAATGACTACAAAGTAAAAAATCACAGGACAAGGCTAATCAAAAGGTATTGGCTAAAGCATATGCTCATTACGCCAACCTTTTTAACAAAACAAAACAATTACAAAACAAGTAATTACATCAAACCAAAACAACCAAGGGTTTCCGTATTATTATTACTCTTTTCATTCTTGATGCATATCTTTTTCTAATACTCTATTTTTAAACATATTTTTAAACAAGGTAAATGAACTACACCTTTCTAAATTACTATCATAACTATTCCACAAGTCAACAGAAACACATCTCTGCCTTATGTTTGACCTTATCTTGTTTTTTATTAAAGACACCTGTTCCCCTTAAGTCATATTGACTCTTTCTAACTATAAACAGCTTCGGAGTACTGCGGCACAGCAAGTTATTGTGTGCTTTATACATTATCTGTGCCATTTTATATTCAACTAAGTCATATAATTTCAGGGTATTTAGATTAATAAACAACATGTTATTTGGCTCTGTATAGTTTGATTGATTTATTATTCTTATAGCTCTTTTTTGTAACTTGAAAACAGGAAGAGTGTTTATATGCATTACCCCATATCTCTAGACAATAATTCATATATGGAAACAGCAGAGAACAATAAAGTGTATATAATGATTTCTTGTTCAGGACATTGTTTTATAGAGAATGGCACTGATTTTTGACATTTTTTTTCACATGATTTATCATCAATTATCACTCCAAGAAATGTATTTTCATACACTCTTTTGATTTCAATTCCATTAACCCTGATATTAGATACATTTTTCATTTGTCTAGTGCCAAAAATAATACATTTTGTTTTGTTTATATTTAATGATAACTTATTTATATCAAACCAGTTTTTTAAAACTTTTCCACTGTAGTCAGAAACTGTTCTAGGTTTTTACCTGAACAATACAGAGTGGTATCATCAGCAAACAATACACATTTTAACAAATTGGAAACAATACATATATCGTTTGTATATAATATGAATAATTTAGGGCCCAACACAGAGCCCTGAGGAACACCACAATTTACCTTCATCTGATTTTTTCACATTATTATTGATATCTACCATCCAGGTAACTTTTCATCCACTTGTATACTCTCCCTCTTATACCATATCTCTCTAGTTTATTCATTAATATAGAATGATCAATTGTATCAAACACATTTTTTAAGTCTATAAAAACGCCAACATTATCTATTACATTAGATATCCCTTCTACAAGTTCCATAACTGCCATTGAGGTCGACCTTTTCGCTCTAAAGCCATATTGGTTATAACTTAGGAGATTATACTTCTCAATATGTTTATCAAGTCTATTAACAAATAACTTTTCTAGAATTTTTGAGAACTGTGGGAGTAGTGATATTGGCCTGTAATTGGTAAATTGACATCTCTCTCCATTTTTATGGATTGCAATAACTTTTGCTATTTTCATTTTTGAGGGGAACATACCAGTTCGAAAAGACAGATTACAAATATATGTGAAAGGTTGCACTATATATTCTATAATACTTTTAACAAATATCATGTCAATACCAAAACAGTCAGTGGACTTTTTATTTTTAAATGTTTTAACAATGTTAATTATTTCTCTATGAGTTACAGCACCAATAAACATGGAGGACACATTCGGAGTAATTTGTTTACTTAGGTCATTGTTGTTTCTTGACTCAGGAATTTCTTTTGCTAAATTACAGCCAACATTTACCAAGAAAATTTAATTTTATCAAACAAAATACCTTTATCTTTTTTTTAATAGTCTGTATAATTCTTATTTTTTGAGCCCTTTTTAATTATACTATTTAATAACCTCCATGTTTCTTGTGTTTGTGTGCATATATTCCTAATTGCAAATCTTCTTCATGTTTCTAATAAAGTGCGGAGTGAGTGGAAGTGCAAGCTGGGTGGCTCTAATTAGGAGAAAAGTGAAAGGTAGCTGTTTCTGATAAAGCGGACACACAAGTACAGATCATTACAGTATAATATTTATCCTCGAGTAACTTCTTCTTGTTGCCAGCGCCTGAAATGTAGAATGCACTTTTAAATACATTTAAAAATTACATCCTAGTCTAGTTTGGAGTATGTGAATCTACACTGTATATGTTGATACAGCATATAAACCAAAAAATTACGTTTCACATTTGTTTCCAAACTTCTGAATGGAAGTCTATGTAAATACTGTAAATGTACCACTTACACCTCCTGGAACATCGTTTATACCAGGTATCACCAAATGGATCCAGACCGAGTGCTGGTTCTGTCCGTACCCATGACCAGTCTGGTAAATTCAGGAGATTACGTTTTCCTGGACGTTATTCTGGCAGGTGTCTGTAGACAGGGGGCGCTGCTGTTCCAGTTAATATGACAACAGCTTCACTCGTTACTTTACTAGTGATGGGA
>JBBMFX010000002.1:2057246-2068750 GCA_037832545.1 Rhabdalestes septentrionalis | reverse complement strand
GAGATTCCTCACCTGTCCAGGTTCACCCCCCCCCCCCCCAGCCCCCCCACCCAGAGGGACCATGTTAGCATGAGATGCTAAACCCCCCAGGCTTGTTCTGTGATGTCCTGGTGCGTCCTCAGTTTTAGCCTGCGTCTGTAGGACCTACAGAAGTGCACGGGTTCTTGTGCAGCTCATGTCTCAGAACTGGAAATGTTAAAACTTGCACAATTCTGTTTTTACTGTTTGCACTCATAAAGCCATTTAACTGCTAAGTATGCTTAAATGACACAAACATCTTTAATACTCCACAGTCTGGTCATTGTCCTTCCTCCTGTTCGGAGCTCCATCCTCACCTTCTGCCCGTGAATGCTCCCCTGTTCTCTCCTTTGTGTTTCCAAACTGGATAATCTCTTTTCATTTCCAGCCCTGTTGCTCCTCTGCCGCTTCCTGGTGTCGAGCATTTCAGGCGGAGAAGCGTTTACACACCTATTAACGGGAAATAGAGGGCCACTTATTGTGAAAAGGGGCTGACAGGGGGGGGGGGCTGTTTGGGCCCTGAATTGAAAGCCATGAGCTCGTTTAAGCGCCGTGATTTACACAATTCATTAAAGAAGTGATTTTCTATATTAAATGGTTACTTACTCTCAAAGAGCCCTGGGGGAGCCAGGCTTGTTGGACTGTGAATAGATTAAAGTTTAGCCCACACTGAAAGGAGAAATTGAATTCGGAGTAATCAATAGCATAATGGCGCTGCCCGGCCGGGCACTCGTCTGCACTCAAATGAAATTACCATATTTTTAATCTTAATTTTCCACTCTGTTTATCTGACAGTATAGATGTGCAATCCAAACAGTTAATGAGTGCGGGCGGATATTGACACGCCGAGCTCTCGGGAGCGTGTGTCGCGGTGATTAAACGCCGTGATGTGTGATTACTTTGCGCCGGGCGCCGGGGCAGGAGGCCAGGACGGGTCGGGGGGCGCCTGTGGCAGATGTAGCGGCGCGGCCCTCGCGAGGAGCCCACAACTCAGGAGAGAGCTCCATGCAATGAAGGGAACGCTCCAGACGCAATCTTCATCAGAGTCGGCCCGGAACCTCCCTCCGCTCCTCCCGAGTAGCACGGTTCACACAATGAGCCTCGCCAGCGGATCGCTCCTCCTCTGTAAGCGTCCTAGGGATGCAGCCGTTTCCACGTTTATCTCCCGCCGGCTGTCGGCGGACGCTGATGGAGCTTTTAGTAAACAGACAGAGGAGAGAAAGAAAACCTGTCTGGCCGCACAATGAAGTTAATCCTGAGGAAATAAAAAATACAATTTGAGGCAGTCAGCACAACAGTGCGGCGATGAATAATGCGCCGGATGGATTGAGCCGGTTTTAAGAGACATACGATGCAGGGTTTCGGGCCGAACGATGGAATAAAGCAACAAGTGCTGATAAGAGGGACGAGTGTGAGGGAGGGTGAAAGGGCAGAGACGACCTGAAATGTAATCACATCCTCATTCCCGTCTCACTTGCTTTCGTGGTGTAAGCATTTCCTTTGTCCCACGCAGCGAACCCCAAAACGCGCTGAGCCCAACACAAGAGGCTCCAGGAGAAGAGAAGGTGAGCTCCTGCACACCAAAACCATTGGTTCCTGAGGAGGAGTGGGGGATTCACTCCGCCAGATGAAAAGGAAGAGAGTTCTCCTCAGCCCCTAAAGAGACTCAGGGGAGATTTATGGCCTGAAACTGAAATTAAAGCTTAAAAGAGCTTTTAACTGCCCTGCAGCTCATCAGCGCTCTCAGCTCCGCCCATTCTTTAATAAATATAAATCACACACAGCGCTGGACAGTGTTTATAGTATTGAAATTTACACCTAATCCACGCAGCTGGTGAGGGACACATCTGCGGCGGTTCTGTGTTTAATTCCAGAACCAGCTGTGACCTCGACCTTTCACTCCAGCGATGCCACCATAATGCTTTTGTTTATTTCCTTCTGCTCTCTAAAGCTCCTGTAGAACCAATTAGAGAACAGAGATCATAAAAAAGATCATAGAAGAAACTGTAGAACCGTTATAGGATAGATTATGGAACAGGGATCATAAAATAGATTATAGATAGAACAGACTTTAGAACCGATTATAGGAAATATTATAAAACAGATCATAAAAACTATAGAACAATTTGTGGAACAGACTGTTGAGCCGATTATGGAACAGACTATAAAACCGATTGTAGAATCCTCTGCATGCTAAATGGCTTTTGATTCCCAAAATGAGTGAAGTGGACAGTGGGACCTCTCAGGAAATAAGGGTCCTCTATGTGGCCAGAGCTTATTGATATCATCCCTTTGTCTGTGATTGATGAGTGTGTGAGTGTTAGAGAGAGAGAGAGAGAATGGATCTGAATTCACCTGCATCACCAGCTCTGTTACATTTCCCCCCTGAGCCTGTGGTGGACGGTGCTGGTGGCATTACATCTGGGCACGAACGAGAGTCCTGAGTTTTTTTGTCCTCTGTGTGTCTATGCATGTGTGTGTGTGTGTGTGTGGAGGGGGGCACTTTCTCATCATTTCTACTAACTCTGGGACCCACAGGGTCAGTGGCAGGCCCACAATGCCCCTGTTGTATGGCTCCTGTCAGTGGGCTCGGCCGGGGCTTCCTGTTCATTAGGCCTCTTTTCAGCCGCACACAAAGCGGCAGCTCAGTCTGTATGCCGCGTCCACGCCCAGCCCCTCACCGCCCCGCGCAGGCCTCTAAACGCTGTTTATGCATGCCATTGTTGGGCTTTGTGCTGGCTCCCTTTATGTTCGGCCCTTCAGCTCTGGGGTTCCTCATTCAGGCCTCAAACCCAGTGGACGGAGAATCCCACTCCGTGCAGGCGCTCGCTGCAGAGATGCTCCCGATAGAGGTGCGGGGAGGAGGTGTGGTCCTTCTCTGCGGGACGGCGCCACTTTCCCCTTCCTCTGCCGTCCTGCTAAACGTGCCCTAATATTGGAGTGAATTTATCATGGCCAGAGCGGTCACAAACGGGACACAAAGCAGATCATCTCAGTCGCACCTCTTTATAGCAGCCAAAATACAGCCTGATGCCGCATAAGCCGAGGTAACACATGTCACATTTAACCAATAAAGCGAATCCCCCGCACTCATCCAGATCCCCGCTGACTTGTGAAAGGGATGTTACTCTTAAAGGGAATTCAATCTCTTCAATCTCTCCCCAGATCTGTTGGCGCTGGTGAGGATTAGGCGAAGCTTCGGGAATTGTGACGACCTGAAAGATCCACGGGTTTATCACACAGCCTGCCAGAAGATAATGAGGAGCTCATGTTAGACTCGTCCTGCGTCACCTTCAGACACAGCAGCTCTCTCCTACCTGCCCCCCCCGCCGGCTCCCCACCTACCGCAGGCCGCTGTGTCCCAGCCTTTGTCTTAGCATCATTGTTCTAAGCGTTATGCACTACATCACTCCCGGAGTGTAAGTGATAGGCCTCCATATTCTCATGGAATGACAGGCACACAAAAGTAGTGAGAAACTTGCTGTGGGGTTTCACTGCGCTTTCAAAAACGTCCATACACAGGCACGCCGAGTCCCTCCATTCAGAGCTGCCTCTTTAATGCCGGCTCCTGATTACTGGGTGTGTTATGGTGCTTTAGGTGATTGAGGGAAAGAAGATGAGGTGTTTCTAAAGCTCCTTCAGATGCTTCAGGATTCACAGCTCCAGGGAGTCGGAGTGAGGACCGAACCCGTTCCGCATTAATAGTAACTCACCGGACGTTTCTGTAACGGATACGCTGATGTAGTACCCGCACAAAGGAGACAAGTTTATAAAAGCTTTGTTACTTTGTTACTTTCTCCTCTGACTGGAATTTTATCAGAAACGTCTCAGGTACAGGTGTGTCTCTCCGGTCCCCAGGGGCTGCGGCACATTCACACGCCAGAACGATCCCGAGTTTTAAAAGGAGGTGTTTTCGATTTACAGTACACGGCCAAAAATAAAGTCATCCTCCCTGAAAGAGGCTCCTGTCTGACATCTCCCACTTATCAGGGCACCAGCAGTTGTTTTTCGAGCACGAGTCGTCGCTGCTGGTCGTCGC
This sequence comes from Rhabdalestes septentrionalis, assembly GCA_037832545.1. Classification (NCBI taxonomy): domain Eukaryota; kingdom Metazoa; phylum Chordata; class Actinopteri; order Characiformes; family Alestidae; genus Rhabdalestes; species Rhabdalestes septentrionalis. The sequence goes on along the minus strand of JBBMFX010000002.1, from coordinate 2,064,693 downwards.
TGCTGGTCGTCTACGTGAAATGACATCCATTAAGCTGCCCAATTTGAGGCTTCTTTAATGAAGTGGATTGTTCCGTTAACTCTCCCCCACCAGCCCGATCCCCCCCTGCGCCGGCCTTCGAGGACTCCAGCTCAAGTGTAAGCTCGTCTGGCTGGCGGCTGATATTTTCATTAAGAGTATTCTTATCAAATAATGAAACCGGGGATCTGTCCCTCACCAAAATGGCATTTACCTCCCTAATCAAAAGGTTTCCAGAGTAATGTCTTGTTTCCAGATGCCTCTGCATGCTTGGGTTCTTTTGAAAATCCTAATGGACAGCTTGAGTCCGGTTCTTTTGTGGACCTTTCCGGACCAACACCATGATTCTGGGCCGCTAGAATGTAACGGTTCAGCTGCAAGGGAAACGGAGGATTTTACTGCAGTGGACAGCGCTGGCTGTTGAATTATGTTCCTGTTTTATGTCACACAGAGAGGACAAAACTTATTCGTCCCTCTCATTGATTTAGATGCGGTCATTAATATTCGCCCTCTCCCAAATAATCACTGAGCGCTCTTCGTGATTTGTTTTCATTGATTTAGTGACAGTAGGGCCAGCCGGCCCACGTCACCGTTATGAATATTTTCCTTGCGCCAATATCAAATCTGAATCAACAACTGTTTAGCAGATGAAAAGGATGCAAAGCAGAGGCGCTGCTCTGAATACGAAGCGTGCCGCTTCATCCTGCCCCGCATCAGATGCAAAACCATTTGCAGCCAGATCGATCTTTGGGGCGGGCCTTTAAGAACCCGGTAAAGTCCAAACAATTGGTGAGTGTAAATATGTTTTCCATGAGACGGAACCAAAAGGTCAGCGTCAATAAGAGTTTGTAGGTTAAACACATTTGTGTGTGTTCTCTGAAGCAGAGGGAAAAGTCCATCGAGGTTTGCAGTGAAACAGAGAACTTTTTAATTAAGACACAGTGTTTTTGTTTTTGTTTTCTGGATGGCGTTCCTTGTTACAGGTGATGCGATACCAGATCTAATTCATCTACTTGATTTAAGATCTGACAGCGTTCAAAATATAATGTGCTTTAGTGAATTTTACTCTCTTACGTGTTTTTTTTTATCCACCCGCTTTTGTCCCTTTGCAAACTGCCATCAATCCACAAACTGCCATCACTCCCCTGTCAGCCGCGGAGCACCACTTTCCAGGCACTCAGTGATAAAGCAGAGAGCTGGTAGTGTCTTAAGAGGATTTGGAGTGTTGCTCATGTGATCGAGGTTATCAGGCCTGATAGACTGGACTGTGTACAGCTGACAGGTCAGAGTAATCGCTCTGACCCACAATCCAGCTGAGCTGGTTATCACTGGCCGAGCAGGGAGATACGGCTGCAGCTCTGCTGCTTTCAATACTTGCATATTTCCCTCTCAGTCCGTTCTGACAGTGTTGTATGCAGCACAGTGGGAATGTGTGAGCTTTACTGGTGTGACCGTTCCTAACCACCCACCTCCTTTCACCTTTACCTGTATCCACCTTCTTATACCTGTACCTGCCATCGTTTACTGTTACCTGTACACAACTTCTTTTACCTTTACCTGTACCTGCCTTCTTTTACCTTTAGCTGTCCCTGCCATCTTTTACCTTTACCTGTACCTGCCTTCTTTTACCTTTACCTGTCCCTGCCGTCTTTTACCTTTACTTGTACCTGCTTCTTTTACCTTTATCTGTATCCACCTTCTTATACCTGTACCTGCCATCATTTACTGTTACCTGTACCTGCCTTCTTTTACCTTTACCTGTACCTGCCTTCTTTTACCTTTACCTGTACCTGCCTTCTTTTACCTTTACCTGTCCCTGCCGTCTTTTACCTTTACTTGTACCTGCCTTTTTTACCTTTACCTGTACCTGCTTCTTTTACCTTTACCTGCCTTCTTTTACCTGTACCTGCCATCATTTACTGTTACCTGCACCCAACTTCTTTTACCTTTACCTGTACCTGCCTTCTTTTACCTTTACCTGTTCCTGCCTTCTTTTACCTGTACCTGCCATCAGTTACTGTTACCTGTACCTAACTTCTTTTACCTTTACCTGTACCTGCCTTATTTTACCCTTAACTGTACCTGCCTTCTTTACCTTCACATGTACCCATCTTCATTTACCTGTACCTGCCTTTTTTACCTTCACCTGTATCTGCCTTCTTTTCCCTTTACCTGTACCTGCCTTCTTTTACCTTTACCTGCATCTGTCCTCTTTCGTCTTTACTTGTACCTGCCTTCTTTACCTTTACCCACCTTCTTTTACCTTAACGTGTACCAGCTGTCCTTCACATTTACCTGTACCTGCCTTCTTTTACCTTTACCTGCCTTCTTTCATCTTTACTTGTACCTGCCTTCTTTACCTTTACCCACCTTCTTTTACCTTAATGTGTACCAGCTGTCCTTCACATTTACCTGTACCTGCCGTCTTTTACCTTTACCTGCCTTCTTTCATCTTTACTTGTACCTGCCTTCTTTACCTTTACCCACTTTCTTTTACCTTAACGTGTACCAGCTGTCCTTCACATTTACCTGTACCTGCCTTCTTTTACCTTTACCTGCCTTCTATAACCATTACCTTTACCTGACTTCTTTTACCTTTACATTTACCTGAACTTTAGATGGATCTACAGATAGTACAACAAAATGAAAAACACTGTGCTAGAAAAGATTTTTCATTTTTTTGAGACTTTAGACTCTGCATTCCATTTTCAAGACCTTTTACTTCTCTTACATTTACCTGTTACTGCTTTCTTTTTCTTTACCTGTAAGTGCCTTCCTTAACCTGTACCTGCCTTCTATTACGTTTACCCACTTCTTTTATGTGTACCTGCCTTTTTTTTTACCTGTATCAGCCTTCTCTTACCTGTAACTGTATTCATTTACCTTTACCAGTGAACTGTTTTCATTTACCTTTACCTGTAAACTGTTTTCATTTACCTTTGCCTGTAACAGTTTTCATTTACCTTTGCCAGTACCTGCCTATTTTTTTATTTCTAAAACATTCATTTCACGGTTGGAAACTACATTCACTGGCCACTTTATTAGAAACACCTACCTTGTGCTTCCACTCATTTTATTAAGCCTCTTTCACACTTCCACACCTGCACTTTCACTGGATGAATTTAACAGTATTAAAGGGTTTAGGTGAAAATGGAGTCTAAAGTCTCAACAAAATGTAAAAGCTTTTCTAGCACAGTGTTTTTCATTTCATGTTGTACTATCTGGAGATCATCTAAAGTTCACCAGAGTTTTCCCCTGGATGTGGAATAACCTCTCCAATTTTCTACCTGAGATTCCCAACAAGCCAGACCTGTTTTTTTAAAGCATTGGTCATTGAGGCATAACCAATATGGAGGATTATCCATTCCCAGGTCTGTTCTATGGGTTTGCTTATGGAAGCATATTTGCTTAGGGCAGCCATGCAAATTATTACTTACTGCCCTGTAAGCTGATAACACAAATTATATACCCATTTAATGGGAACAATGTCTAAAGAATTAAAATAGCTGGAGGAAAAACGATGGGAAGTGATACCTTGAGGAGGTGTGGGGTGTCGCTGGGTTCAAAAGTGTAGAGCAAGGATCAGTTAATGGCACCTTGACCATGGGGACTGGACGTCCTATTTATTTGAAAATGAGGCATTTTATGTAGGTCACCGCAGAGGGTGTCCACCAGATGCCATCCTGCGTCTCCTGCTGGACAGGTCTGCAACAGTACTGGACTCTCTGGGTCAAGGTGAATGACACAGTGATCAGAGAACATGTTGAACTCGACCTTCGTCCGTACCCTCTGGCCCCGACCGGTCTGATAACAGCGAGGGCCTCGCCATGAGACGGGGGGTGCCTTGCATGAGCACTGATGTGGTAAGCTTTAACACCATGCTCCTGAATAAGTGCTGGTGAAAGTGACGATGCCTGGACACAGAATTAAATGAAGGGGACAAAATTGTGTCCCATTGTGCCATTGTCATGGGTCACAGCCCACTGAATATAAAGCGAGCGTGGTCCGAACGCTTCTGCCAGCCTTCCTGCACCCCTCTCCCTCATGCCCTCCCCTCTCCTGTATCTTTATATTCATTAGATTCATTACAGGCACAAAGGCGTGCCAGAGAAACAGGTTGCGCCTTTTAGCTGGATCCATTCCCCTCGCGAAGGCCAGCAGGGAAATTAAAGTCGGCGAAGGCCGAAGGGCTGCGCTAACAGCCAGGGTGGGTTCGGGAAACACAGGAGCTGACCCTAAACAGATTGCTGTCGGGGATGGGGGGGTTGGAATCGGGGTTAAATGATTAGTTTGCAAATGAAGCAAAGGTTGAGTGGAGACCCCGCCCCCACAAAACCCCCAAACCCCCCCCCCCCTTTCCGACCTCTGACTAGGGTTTTAAACAGTTTGTCTCTTTACACATCCTCCTCTCGGAGTGCGAGCGTAATAAACAGAGACGTCTGCGGCGCCGGGAGGAGAAACTCGACACCTGTTAGACAGACGCACTCAAGGCGAAAGTCGGATGCGGCGGGCGAGTTTAAATTCTCCGGAAAAAATCTTCATTTAGACGAGGCCCTGGGCGGCCGGTGATTAGCCGAGATTTACGGGGCATTAGTTCCGCCTGGCAAAACGTGGCGCTCCTTTTTTCACCTCCCACCCCCCGAACCTCCCTGAAATATGAGGCGCGCCGATAAAGAGCTACAGCAGATTTGCTCATTAAAGATATGTAAACCTTTTATGAATTAATTAGGAGTGGCAGATGAGGCGCTTTATGGTGTTTAGGATGCTCAGAGGAACCCGGATCTGCCACAACAGTTCCCACAAGTCCTGCTGAAAATAGAGCCGTAGGTTTCAGTGTTGGAGGCAAACAGTTTCTTTAATATCAGGGAAATTAGGAAGATCCTTCACAGCCTGCCTCAGGGGTTCTTACTCATGAGGGTCTTTCTTGTTGTTCTGTTTATTTGTCTTGGACCGTTTGTCCCCTATTGGGAACCCACATTTCGCAGCACCATTTTGGATATTTAGTGTAATCTATGTTTTTCTGTCCATCTGTCCATCTGCTTGTCTCGCTTATCACAGTTTTGTAAACATCTCTTCTAGACTGGGATTTTGAGGAAAAATCTCAGGTGGAATTCCAGGACCTGGCTTCAAAGGAGAAGCTCCTTAATGCACACTTTACTGGTGCTGGGATCTCTCGCCACAATAATCCGTCCAGTCCCAATCTGGCCTCGTGATCACAATGTGTTCTGCATTGGCTCTATTGTGGTCTATTAAAAGGAATTTCACCCTCTGGCAGCCATTCTGCTGCTTCTGTGCAGATAAATGCCTTCTGAGGCATAAGAATACAAAAACCTGCATTATGGTCTAATGTTTGTCAACAAGTCCGATAAAAACTTACGCGTCAGCGTCCTGTGTAGCGGATGCCAGCCGGAGCAGTGAGCTGATTGGTCCTGGGAGGGCCGCCTACAGGTGAGCGCGTCTCGTTTCCAATCTGTGACAGCAATATGCCGCCGAACGTGCCCGACACAAACCCTCGGTCACTCTATATATGGAAATCACTGTCTCCAGGGCGAACGGGGGGGAAACCAGGAAAGGTGAGATTGGCACTTTAACCTCCCCGAAAATACATTTAGGTGTGAGATGTTATGTGGACGGGAATTATTTATCGAGGAGATCCACGCTTGATATTTCCAACAATAATAAGATGTTGGCAGTGGCGGCAGGACGGTTCCGGTCCAGCAGGCATTATTTCAGTTTCTGTGACGAGGGGGCTGGGACCGAGCAGAGAGAGGGAACAGAACACGAGGCGGCGAGAGGCGCTTCTGCCAAAACACAGAAGGAGTCTGAAGTGCTGCCGCATCCCAAAACCGAGTTTATTCACAAAGTCCTGAACGAGGCGAGCAGGATGATTAGGACAATCAAGGATTTCATTAAAATCTGATGAGAGAATGAAAGAGGTCTGAAATTACTCTTTCTCTCTCACATGCACTCACACATTCTATTCAAACACTCAGGTCTGCAGCCTTTCACCCTGTATATTAATGTATTTTATATTTTAAAGTCCTGAATTTACACTCATCATTTTTTAATCCTGTTAATTTTATTCCTGTTTTTTTCACCTATTGGTATTTATTTATTTTTTTTACAACATGATTTTTCACCGGAAAAAAAAGAACTGGGAATAAATAGCTGGGAATAGAGAACTGGGAATAGGGAATTGGGAATAGAGAACTGGGAATAGGGAACTGGGAATAGAGAACTGGGAATAAATAACTGGGAATAGAGAACTGGGAATAGAGAACTGGGAATAGGGAACTGGGAATAGAGAACTGGGAATAGAGAACTGGGAATAGGGAACTGGGAATAGAGAACTGGAAAAAGGGAACTGGGAATAGAGAACTGGGAATAGAAAACTGGGAATAGAGAACTGGGGGTAGAGAACTGGGAATAGAGAACTGGGAATAGATAACTGGGAATAGGGAACTGGGAATAGAGAACTGGGAATTGGGAACTGGGAATAGGGAACTGGGAATTGAGAACTGGGAATAGAGAACTGGAAAAAGGGAACTGGGAATAGAGAACTGGGAATAGAAAACTGGAAATAGAGAACTCGGAATAGAGAACTGGGGGTAGAGAACTGGGAATAGAGAACTGGGAATACAGAACTGGGAATACAGAACTGGGAATAGAGAACTGGAAATAGAGGACTGGGAATAGAGAACTGGGAATAGGGAAATGGGAATAGAGAACAGGGAATAGAGAACTGGGGATAGAGAACTGGGGATAGAGAACTGGGGATAGAGAACTGGGAATAGAGAACTGAGAATAGAGAACTGGGAATAGGGTTCTGGGAATAGAGAACTCGGAATAGAGAACTGGGAATTGAGAACTGGAAATAGAGAACTGGGAATAGAGAACTGGGAATAGAGAAATGGTAATAAAGAGCTGGGAATACAGAACTGGGAATAGAGAACTGGAAATAAGGAACTGGGATTAGAGAACTGGGAATAGAGAACTGGAAATAGGAAACTGGTAATAAAGAACTGGGAATAGATAACTGGGAATAGAGAACTGGGAATAGAGAACTGGAGATAGAGAACTGGGAATAGAGAACTGGGAATAGAGAACTGGGGATAGAGAACTGGGAATAGAGAACTGGGAATTGAGAACTGGGAATAGAGAACTGGGAATAGAGAACTGGAAATAAGGAACTGGGATTAGAGAACTGGGAATAGAGAACTGGAAATAGGGAACTGCTAATAAAGAACTGGGAATAGAGAACTGGGAATAGAGAACTGGGAATAGAGAACTGGGATTAGAGAACTGGAAATAGGGAACTGGGAATAAAGAACTGGAAATAGGGAACTGGGTATAGAGAACTGGAAATAGGGAACTGGTAATAAAGAACTCGGAATAGAGCACTGGGAATCGAGAACTGGGAATAGAGCAC
>JBBMFX010000002.1:2006867-2030689 GCA_037832545.1 Rhabdalestes septentrionalis | reverse complement strand
AACATTCCTCTGAAACTGGTCCGGTTCAGGGACTGGACTGGGAATCAGAGTCTCTGGAACGTCCTTCAGGAAGCCTGAAGAACTCTTCCTCAAGAACACACTAACATACAAGAGAGTCTGGATCTACTGGAAGCGAAATATGTGAAGATTATAGCGTGTTCAGAATGGAACACATGCATCATGTCGACAATACATCAATCCAGACTTCCGGTTTAGGGAAGAAATATTATTCTCCGCTGGTCCTGACGGGTTTGGAGAATTTTCTCCAGCTGTAAAGCGAAGGCAGTCATGCTCACACATCAATACAGATGGCGCTTTGATATCGCCAACTTTAGAAATACCTTTAATCTCTCCATGAAAGAGCGTCGGCTGGAGAGAACGTGGCAGAATCAGAGCCCCAGCAACCCAGAGCTCTGATAAAAACGCACCTCACTGTAACTCCCAGTTAGAGCCCGTTTGATTCAGGCAGCTGCACGAACAGTGTTGGGCTGTGAAGTGGAAACCACACTTCAGACAAAAGCAACATCAACATTACTGTCATCTTATTCATTTACATGCACACAGAGTACCAAACGATTCGTAGAATACACATGAAGCAACCAAATAGACATTTACACCCTAAGCTTAAAAGTAGAAAAGGTCGTATGCAAAAATTGTGCGGACGTTAATTAAACAGTGAAATTGTAATTACAGTCTATATGATCTGGGAAAATACAAAGAGAATCAGGAACAGATGTAACAGGGCTAAATCAAATATAGACGAGCTCAATATAACTAAATATGGATTTCAGTGTAAACATGCAGTAAATGTATGAGAAAACAGTACAGGTGTAACGTGGATGTGTTCAGTACATCATGTGTTTGTGTGTGAGTGTGAGTGTGTATGTGTGTGTTTGTGTGTGTATGTGTGTGTTTGTGTGTGTATGTGTGTGTGTATGTGTGTGTGAGTGTGTGTGTGTATGTGAGTGTGTGTGTGTGTGTGTATGTGAGTGTGTGTGAGTGTGTGAGCGTGTATGTATATGTGTGTGTGAGTGTGTGAGTGTGAGTGGCCTGAGCTCATATGAAGTTTCATAAGGCTTGGTCACTGTATGGAGCCTGAATGTCTCTTCTTCTGAAACTGCATTCGTGTCAATGGGGTTAAAAATGAATGGAAGTGAATGGGGAAAAAGGGATGAGCAAAAGAAAAGGAAAAGACGAGTGCAGGTCATCACCTTCCATGTTTGTGTGTCAGGGATGTTGGCCTGGGGGATCACATGAATTTGGACGAAGCGTGTCCGTAAATAATATGTGAATAACACACAAAAGACAAAACGCATCAAAAAGCCGTGAACAAGCCATTAACTTCAGATCGGGCCTGACGTGTCAGAGTTGGAACGGTGTCTCTATCTCGAAAGCTCTGGGAGGAGTTGGGGGCCAAATTATGGGTGAACGGAATAATAAGAATAAGAAGAATAAAACGTAAGAAGAACAATAGAGTGCTTAAGCAAGTACACTAATGAAGACAAGTAAAGGAACATAACACAAGTAAAATGCAAGTAATTAATGTAACATTTCCTGAGATAACTACGATTTCTATGTTGACTTTGGCTTTATGTTTTCATATCCAGCATACACTGGGTTAGGTTTTGGCATAATGGTTAGGTGTAACTGAAAAGGACAACTTCTACAATCACAACACTGTTTTCTCGGTCACCACTCTACATGTAAAATGCTCCTTCTCAGCCAGGATATCTCCCAATCAGATTTAGGCAAATAATTAAGTGGTGCAGTACTGTGTGCATTTCAGACCACATTAAAATCTGTTTTGTACCAGCATTATACTATAATTAAACTGTCCCAATGCAAAAAATTGCAATGAGCACTCACAATCAAAATCATTCTTAAACCTCGGCATAAATTTGTATCTTGTACAGAAATAATTCTTATAAACTCAATACACAATTACTGTATAGCAGAAGTAAAAAGGGGTTTACATGGCTGGTTAAACAAGAGCAATGAGTGACCCACAGATTACATCAAGAGATGCATTCCACATTCCTGGCTAACTGGAGCTAGGTAGTTTGATGTTGATTGTGTGAGTCAACTACAGTGTGGACAGTTTATAGTATCTAAAGACAAGAACATCACGGACATTCAGCAGAGGACTTACCTGAGAACAGTCTTGGAGAGACACTGTTCTCCCTTTTCCACTCCTCCTCTCTTGCTGAAACACTAGCAAGGATTGCACAACACACAAACAGTCCACATACTTGCGTGTGCTCGCTGGGTAAATCAGTGTCGGGAGTGAGATAAATGCTTTACTGATAATCGTGATTTAATTACCTTCTTTCTAACTCTGTTCTTCTAAGGCATAAAGTCCAAATGTTCACAGCAACTGCAAGAGAGTCCCCACAGCGTTCCACTCTCACAAAGTTTCTTCCCCTCCTCCCTCTCTTCTCAAATTCCCAAACAAGTCTGTACAGGGTCACACAGATCCTCCCATCGTTCTCCTTCTCACTCTCGCTCCCACGCTGGTATAATGAAGAAAGGAACTCATCTCGCAGTGAGAAATGTTTTTAGGAGCTCCTCTTGGGACACCTCCAGTCCAAAGCGATTAAACCAGCTGCCCAATTTTTAGTCCAGGCCTCTTTACCTCCACTCCTGCTATGGGCTCCTCTCCAACACAGAAATAGGAAGTACACCTTCTGAGTGTTTCTCTGCTTGTCTGTGATTGGAGAGATCAGAGGTGCCGGGTGTGTCCGCACACTGAAGCAGGTACAAACAGGGTGGAAGGAGTCCACAAAAGAAGGAGAGGGGGAAGGGATCATGAGAGCTGGTGGCTGTGGAGAAGGTAGAGGATCTGTAGGTTAACTTGAGAAAATGTACATGTACAATAAAGGCTGCGAAAGGACAAATACAGCAGTACAAATACACAACTGGCCTATTTACAGCCACAAGCCTTTGCCAAAAGCTTGCAAAGGTTAAACTCCAGTATTGACTTGCAAAACAAGCACTCAGTACCAAGAAATAAGAAACTATAGGATGTTATAGAATGTAATTACACAGCTTTTCATTGATGATATTTAAAGCTAGACAAACTCTAAGAATAGTGATCTCATGAGTCTCGGGTCAACATTGCTTTTTGCTGAAAAGTAAATCATGAGTTATTAAAGCAAATCAAATGTTAGTAAAACCAGTGAGAAGTAAATGCTTAGGCTTGCTTCTTTCGCATTCCTAAGATATAATGACACGTCAGACATGAAAGACAGATAACAGATGGGTGTGATTCATCTGTAACTACATGTAAATGTATTCAGCGGGTGTGGATGGGATGTATATCTCGACACCCTGTTTACAAGTTTCTGCAGGCTGGACCTGGCCAGTGTTAAGTACAGGTACATAAGTTATTTCTGGCACTGTTTATATCATCCAGTCACACCTTGAGTTGTGATCAAGAGGCCCAGCTTTCTTAGTATGTATGCCACTGGTGAAATTTGTCTCCACAGATGACAAATATAATTATTCAAAGCAAATACTCAGATTACGATTAGCACTTTGGATTTAGCAAAAACATGTGAGTCAAATTCAATGCCTAATATTGATCAGTGCAAGAATCACAGAACACACTTCATGCAATACACACTTGTTGAATGAGAGGAGGCTACATCCATTTGCCTGTTATCTGAAAGAAAATCACTTTATGGCGAGCTGCAGTGGAAGTGACTCCCTGAAAGCAGTCAGTCCAAATTGGTATGTTTATCATACATTTAACGATGCGATTTATATACACTACAAAACCAAACCACTTAATTTTACCCCCTTAAAATTACCTTAGCTTTTACTTACATTTCCAGGAAATTAAGGTAATTTAAGGGGAAAAATGCACAGATTACGACTGATTAAGGGGCAAATCTACTGATGTTTCCCTTACTTTTTTAATTTTGTCCCTTAAATAACCAAACCTCCTGAAAAAAAGGCCTCATGTTTAGGATTAAGGGGTTTCACACACATAAATTAAATCCAGTTTTAAGGTAAAATTAAGGAATTGATTTACAAATTAAGGGCCGCTTAATTCAAAATAAGGTGTTTGGCATATTTTCAGGGGTAAATTAAGGTAGCGTGAAACACATTATAAGTACATTTTGTTTCCTATTGATACTAACATAGGCATGTCTATCACAAAGTGGGAACGCCTGACCAAAGTATTGGGACGCCTGACCATTACACCAACAGGAACTTAAATGAAATAGCATTCAAATACAATGAGTATGGATTTGGTACCCCCTTCGCAGCTATAACAACGTTCCCTCTTCTTGGAAAGCTTTCCAACACCCTCACCCCCTAACCGCCCCCCACCAATACTTTTGTCCACATATTGTAGTTTTCTATGTATTTTAATCATTAACATCACAACGGTATATCTCATTTACCGAAATGGCTCTGGTACTATAACCCCCCACTAAGAGATCACATTAAAAATGCCCATTTTTCACATGAGTTATTAAATGTGTAAAACAGACAAATCATTTTCGTTACAGTCATGCATACACAAACTATTTACCCCCGTTTAAAACTCTCACCTGACAATAGTTTGGAAGGCACCCAGACGCTAAAACTTAAAACAAGGTTTGGAATCTCACATAAACTCAATCTCCCATGACCACTCATGCTTCCTCACACTGCCGGACGTCACGTGTTCCAGCGTTCCTCGTTTAGTTTCGCTTCCGTCTTCATGCTCCCTTAAATTGGATCATAAGACTCTTTTCTCTCTGGAGCACGATATGACTGCTTTTTTGTGTGAAAAGTTTATCTTTTAGATCTCCGCTCGGCCCTCACTTATGGATGTTTGCGCGTGTTTTTCGGAAGTTTTATTGTGAGGCAACTGACTGTGAGGGAGAACATCAGGAACTGCACTTCAGCCTACCTGACTGGCTGCTTCTCCCATTTCATTCTGATTCTTCCAGAGCTGCCCTGCTCAGAAGACTTTAAAAGGTTTGCTTTTACCTGATTACAAATATGCATTGACATTAGATGTGGGCGGAGATACCAAATGCTTGTCTTTCTGACTGCTCTGACAACTTTGTTTTAAACAGAAAAACGATTCCCTGTATATTGCATCAAGAAGCTAAAGTAATTATGTCTCAATAAACGCACATTTAGCATTTGACTTGTTCCAAATGGTTTAAAATATCTCCCTGTGGACTTCTTTAACGAACATGGCAACGTCACATGACCTGCTGACTACTTAGGCCACATTGGACTGCAAGTATCTAACCACAGACTGTGCCTGCAGGGTTGTACTGATGGCTGTAATGACTGTGAGAACACTTCTTCTACTGACCCTACTGGTTGGTGGCCTGCAAGCGAGTGACAACGTCGAGAAATGCAAGCTCTCTTTCGAAAATGATCGTGAGAGAAAAGTCCTCAGTCTCCTAGAGCCCCTTACCAACCAAAAGTCAGCATTTTATCTGCACTTTCAACCCACAAGTGACTAATTTATCCTCAAGCCTGGCACACAGCTAACCTTTCCTCCTTCATTTTTTGTTTCCTTACAGTTTTACAACAAGTGTAACTTTTGGAAGTGACAAGTACACTTACACATTAAAAGTTTGTGATGATGCAGGTGGGATGAAAGATGCAGGAGTCGTGCAGACCGACAAGAATGGAAAACAAGTCCGCATCGGGAACTACACTGCCACACAAGCTATTGAAGGGAGTGAGTATCATTGCTTTCAAAATCTTCTCTTTACAAGCGGTTTAGTTTCTGAAATTACGATATTACAATTTTTAGTTTCTACACTCACAGTATTAAAAGATATTTTAAGAGCTTTGTGCATTTTACCAAACAAATCCATACAAATGTGATTACAGAAAATTAAAGTAAAATGTATATAAGAAAAATATTTATATAATATAATTAAATACATGTTTAATGGTCTCAAAAAGTATTTGCTTATCTGTGACTTTCTTGAAAAAATTGTTGTGTTAAATGAGTTAGGAAAGTTGATGTCAAACTTAGAATAAAAAACTGAAGCAAAACATTTCTGTTGTTTGTTTAATATCATTATCACATTTCTTATGGCAACTTTGCAAAGTAACTGATTTTACAAGTTACAAAGAAGTTCACCAGAAATGTCCAAATACTTTTTGAAGTCTGCAGTATCTAAACATATCCACCTCTTCTGACTTTGTCTACAGGCGACTGGGTCATGCTGATCTACCAAGGTGGGGAAAGATATGATACCCACTGCTCAAATGAGGAGAGGAAAGCAATGATCATTATTTCCTGTAGTAGCTCTGCGGCTGTGGTGAGATGTTAAACTTTTCACTTATAATGAAATCTCAGAATGAAATGAACGGTGGTTGAAACCCCAAACAGATTAATTTTTTTAGAATTAAGATCGGGATTTTGTGCTCCGCATGGAGCTAATATTACTAATTATACATAAAGTAACTTTGCTTGCTATCTAAAATGAGAAAGACTTTGTAATTATTGTTACATTTAGCAAAATTACTTTCAGTCCTTGTATACAAACTTGCAAAAACAATGAACACAATCACAAATGTCCAACTGCTCAACCCTCAGTGGTTTAGCCATTCACTTGCATCAATGTGACAAAGCATGTCTTTGCAGAAGGTGGTTAGCAGAAAATACGAATACAGGACCGAGCCTTCCATTCCTCAGTGCTGTTATTGGCCTCATGTTTTATCATGTCTGTGATGGATTTCTAGCAAATCTGCGTCTTCATCAGTTGTAGTATTTTGAGATTTTTTGTGAGTGCCTACCCAGGCATGCGATAAGCGGGACCAAAATGTATTGGGTTTTTTTACGGCCCTGGAGATTTAGGTCCAAACTGAACAGTTCCTTTCATTCACTTTAGCCTGGACGGTTTTCGGGAATGAGCGACAATAGAGGGCACCCTATTAGAACAGCAGTGATTTATATATGTTGTTCTTGAACACAGCACCAAAACATGCCTGAATAAGGGGACCAATGGAAATTGGGTAATGGTTATAATGTAAATTACTTGTGACTATGCAGACATTAGAAATGGGTTCACAGAATGAAAACAGGAATTTCATCTAGAACCGGGATGGACGACTTCAGGTCTGTAGGGCCTGTATCAGCACATTTTAGTAGTTTGCCTACTCAAATTCTATTTCTATTTGTTTGCATCTGTGTCTGATTAATTTTTTATTATTGTTTATTTTTCTGTGTACTACTTTCTCATTGTGTAAATCTTTCCACTTTCTTCAGGGAAAGCTCTCAATGGTTCAAGAACAAAGGGAAAGGGTCCTTGACTGTTTTTACCTGTTTGAGCTGGACTCCAGTGCACTGTGCCCTGTTGTGGAATCAAAACTCAGCACTGGGTCAATACTTCTTATTGTGTGAGTACTTGGAGTACTTAGTTTTCATTGTAACCCTCTGTGTGTCAGCCAAGACCACCCTGACCATTCCGGATATAGCAGTTTGATACTCCTTATCATTCACTTGCTTCCTTTTCTATGTGGATTTCGTTGAAGAGAAACAGGATGAAAATGCCTTTTAATGGAATGACCATGATTCGTAAAAAAAACTGCCAGGCTATTATTAAAATGGGAATCATGATTTTGCTGTTCAAAGCACAAAGAGAAGATTTTTTTTTTACTATCAGTGGTTTCCTACCTTACAGAACCTCCCAGTTGTTTCTGTTTTGGAAAACAAAATGCTTTAATGAATTTGATTTGATGTGTGTTTGTAGTGCTTTCTCCTGCTTGGCTGTATATCTCATTGGCGGATTTCTCTATCAACGGCTGGTTGTTGGAGCAAAAGGAGTTGAACAGTTTCCAAACTATGCCTTTTGGTCAGAGATAGGCAACTTATCAGCTGTAAGTCTCTTTCTCTCTTTCTTTTCTTATCACTCTCTCCAGACTGAAATGATTACAAATAAGTGAGCCTCTGTATTTTCACAGGATGGATGTGACTTTGTGTGTCGCACCCGTGGCAGCAGAGAGGAGCCACCTGCTTACAGGGGTGTATCTACTGAGCCTTTAGAAGAGCCAGAGGAAAGGGATGATCACTTACTTCCAATGTGACCATGACATCGGGGTCGATTTAGCCCAGGTGTGGGATGGGTTCTGAATGTGTCAGAACAAATGAAAAGCACTTCTCTTTATGCATTTCATATGCTTCCCTCTATAGTGCTCTTAGACTTTTAAAAGTTAATCTTCTCAACAATTCGTTTTTTGTGTTTCTCACAGACAATTTGATATATTTACAAAGGCAGTGAGGGTGTTTCCTTTATTTAGGAGCATCTGCATTCAGCTGAGCTCTAAAGAAACCTACAAACGGTATCTTATTGTAAAGTAGGCTACTATTTCAGGGGTTCCAGTCCTGGTCCTGTAGGACTTCTTGCTATGCACAATTTACAGTTTTCCAGACTCCCAAGAAAACTTGATCCAACTAATAAACTAAGATTGGTAAGAGCAGGGAAAATATTAAAACGTGTAGCGCAAGAGGGCCTTCAGGACCGATATTTGGTTGGTTGGTGTAAATAATGAGTTGTATTTGATATTTATGCTGAACTGGCTGCTTCCTACCACTGCCCCTTATTGTCTCTCTAGAGAGTACCTCAGCTAATATGCCCAGTTCTGTGCTCTACCAAGGAAAAACAGATAGTATAAAGACACAATATACAATGATTTGGCTAATGGTTAGATCAGCATTTTGTTAGTTTGACCATGCTAATGGAAAGGATTAGCAGTAGCACGTGTGCATTTAACCTGTTACACCTTATTTTACTGTAAAATATATTGTTATACAGTATGTTTGATGTTTTTGTTGGGGTCATTGTTAGAGAGGAAGAGAATTAATTTGTTTCAGCAATAGAGGTAATTTAGTTACAAAGTTGGTGAAAATATAAACATTGGATACTGTGTGTGATAAACAGTAATGAAATGATCGAAGTATTATGGGTTTTTTTTTCCTAAATGGGTCAGACATAGTCTTGGAGTAACACTTATTCAAGGTTGTCTATGAAATATCAAGACTATGACTAAACTGTGGCTAAAGATCTTGTATGGTAGCTGTGTTTGCTGGGTGAATATCTCTTGAGATATGTTGACTTTATTTACTTCTCCATCAGTGTGAATATCAAATGGAAGTCTTTGTATCTGCTCGGTTTGCTGCACATTGTACTATGTAATATAGGGACAGTGGTTAAATAAAAATGTATTATCCTGTCACACACCAAACTTTACTTTGGAGGAAAATCACATCCAAAGTTTTCGTAAAGTTCCTCTACATTTGCACTTGAACCTGATCTCCTTGTGAGAGCTACTTGAAGCATTGATTACTGAAAGGGAGTGAGACCAAAAATTAACAAATGTACTTTCATTTGAATGGAAATACAGTAGAGACAAACACTCTCTAGTAAACTGGTCCTTGGAATACCAGTGTCCAAAGAGTGTTTGTGAATTTTTTTACATAGCCTAACAAAAACTACCGAAGTATAACTTTCAACTTCTCTCAAGACAAATCTTAACCACGCAGTTTGGTCACCTGGAAGTCGCAATTCCAGGAACAAATTTTGTGGAAGTTCATAACACTGCTAAAGTTGGTATGATCATGTAAAACAGCTTTGAACTTCTGTCCTTGGTTGTGCTCTTTCCTGTTGCTGTTTTATGGTGTGGAAAAAAGCATTGTTATTTGCTTGCGTTAGAGAGTATAACAATAAAGCATTTGATTACCACCATGTTTTATGTTCTCAGCTTATACTCCAACAAATGAATATCCATGGAGAATGCAAGTACACCACTAGATTTATTACACCCAGAAGTCCACAAAATTATAATCCAATGTTCCACATGATGAGCTTTTGCTCAGAACCTGCTGCAGAAAACTGTCTTCTTTTTCATTTAAGCGGTGCTCTAATTTATATGAAATCATTCCACTGGAAAGGCAATCACCTACTAGCAGTTTAGACAGGAGGTTGTCAATTGATCCAAGACAGGCTTAACTGCCAGAAGCATAACCCCAGAATTTCATTATGGAATCTGGAGGTAACATGTGCAACTGTTGGTGTACAAATGTGTGCAGCCAGAGAGCAGCTGAGAATAATTCACCAAGCAAGTGAGCAGGAACACAGCACCCAGGTAGCAGTGTGTGGGGATGGAACTCAAGGGTACCTCTGAGTTGCTACTAGAAGTCTTAGGACTCAAACCCACTACTTTCTGATCATGGGACGAACACCCTAACCACTAGGCAACTTCTTAGAACAAAGTTACAATTTGCCAAACAAAGTCCAAACAAAGTCTAACAGTCTACAGTAACACATGCAAAACATCAAACATCAAATTGGTGAGGGTAATTAGAGTTGGAATGCATTTTTACAAGTTTATTTAAAAAAACAACAACAACATTGCCTTGCATAATTTAGCCACAAAAAATAAAGCTGTGGCTTTCTGGTGGGAGGCTCCAGGAGCAGTCTCTGCTCTAGCAGAGGGGAAGGTCTGTAGAAAAGACTGAGCATACCGTGTTATTAAGAGGATTGAAGAAGGTTGTACCCCCAGTAATGTGTGTTCAAGGCAGGTTATTCACTGGTCTCTCTCCTGTCTCAGCCTTGAATTCTAGCTAGTTTCTTACCTAAACCAATTTCCCAAATGCATTACAGTAGTTTTGAAAACAAATCAAAGAAATAAGTAAATAATAACTTTCTGACGCAATTGAAAAACATTAGTCTTATTTTTATTTTTGCTTTAAATTAAGCAGATGTTCATGCTTTTTATAAGAAAAACTTGCTCCATGAAATAGAAGTCTGTAAAGCAGACCTTGAATATAGACAACAACAAAAAAAATTCAGAGAGAAGTGGGAAACATCACTTTAATTCCTACACTAGGAACCAACACAAAACTTCATTAAATCAATCAAAGAAGATTCAGTAGTGTATTCAGCCTGTAATTGCCCCTGGTATTATATCAAATTGATGCCAAGAATGATTTGCTGCTCAGGAAAGGTCGTACGTGTATTTGCAAAGTGCAAAGTGATTCACAAAGACAGTGAAACTGTAACTAGTTGTAAAACAAATGTGCCTGTGGCTCCTTTAAGTGTGAACAATGGGGCTCCCCACATCAAGAAAAGATTCCTCATCCACACAACTCTGCACCAGGATGGCCGAGCGGTTAAGGCGTTGGACTTAAGATCCAATGGACAAAGGTCCTCGTGGGTTCGAACCCCACTCCTGGTAAGAAGCATTTTTCAGCTTTACGGAGTAGCATGTTCTTCATCATAAAACACCCTAAACAGAAATACTGGCTAGAATCAACACCCTGGCATGTTTTATAATTGCATATACAAAGTTTAAATTACAATAGACATGCACCAGTCTAGATTTTAAGGGGTTGAAGTAATCAAACAAATCAATGACCTTGTGAGTCTGAACCCCACTTTGGGCAAAGCATAGGTTCCTAGATTAAATGTATCAAAGATGACTAATGGGTAATGGAGAAACATAGGAGAACTGGAGGAGTTATCTGAAATGAGCCTTTAAACGGCTGATTTTTTAAGACATTTATGAACAGACACATGGGTCAACATATTCTTGCAACTAAATTAAGTCAAGGCACAGCTAGGATAGAGTCTGAATGATGACATCAGAGGGTCCTACTTCACTTCCGGTGTGACCTGGTATCCTGATGTTTAGACCAGGATGACTGAGTGTTAAAGGGACAGAACTAATGCTCCTATTAAGAAATGTCCTAAATTGTTGTCCTTCCCAAAGTGTGATCAATGGAGTTCGGTGAACAAGGGAACAGTAAGTGAGGGGATTGTGTCCCATTTGCACCAAAGTCTACCAGGATGGCCGAGTGGTTAAGTCGTTGGACTTAAGATCCAATGGACAAATGTCCTTGTGTGTTCAAACCCCACTCCTGGTAAGGAGAGTTTTTCAGCTTTACACAAGAAGCCCTTTCTCCATCATACAACAGCCTTTATGTGTGAACAATGGGACTCCCCACACCAAGATTGTTCCTCATCTACACCTCTCTGCACCAGAATGAAAAAGTGGTTAAGGTGTTCGACTTAAGATCCAATAGACAAATTCCTTTGTGGGTTGACCAAAGTTTTTCAGCTTTACTTGAGTAACACTTTCTCCATCATACAACACTCTAAAGAGAAATACTGACTAAAACCACAACATCCTGACATATAGTACAACTGCACAAACAATGTTTAAATTACAATAGATATGCACCAAGCTAGTTTTTAAGGGATTGAATTTGCTTAACAAATCAATGTCCATTTGAGTCTGAACTCTACTTTAGGCAAAGCCTAAATTCCTAGATTAAATGTTTCAAAAGATGACTAATGTGTAATGGAGAAATATAGCAGAACTGGAGGAGTTATCTCAAATGAACCTTCGCCTAAATTGAAACTGCTGATTTTTTAAGACATTTATGAACAGACACATAGGTCAACAAATTCTTGCAACAAAAGAAAGCCCAGAGTCAAGGCACAGCTAGGATAGAGTCCAGAAGAAAGTGTCTGAATGATGATGACAGAGGGTCCTACTTTACTACAGATGTGATCTGGTAGCCAGTTGTTTATACTGGGATGGCTGAGTGGTTAAGGGACAGAACTAATGCTCCTATTTAGAAATGTCCAAAATTGTAGTCCTTCCAAAAGCCTGTCTTTATGTTTGATCAATGGAGTTCAATGAACGAGGGAACAGTAAACCAGGGGATTGTGTCCAATTTGCGCCAAAGTCTACCAGGATGGCCGAGTGTTTAAGCCGTTGGATTTAAGATCCAATGGACAAATGTCCTCGTGGGTTCAAACCCCACTCCTGTTAAGGAGAGTTTTTCAGCTTTAAAAGAGTACAACACTCTAAACAGAAATACTGACTAAAACTGTAACACCCTGGCATGTTTTATAGCTGCATAAACACAGTTTAAATTAGAATAGAAATGCACCAAACTAGTTTTTAAAGGTTGATTAAACAAATCAATATCTTTGTGAGTCGGAACTCTACTTTAGGCAATGCATATGTTCCTAGACCAAATGTTTCAAAAGATGACTAAGATGCATAGGATCGTATTAATCATACAATAACACTGTCTAATATGTAATAGCACTACATTCATTAAAACAAAAATTATATGTACCAGGTTGGAAAAGCTGTTAAAAATAACTAAACTTGAATTCTGAGTAAATTATAGGCAGTGTGGGAATTGTATTTGTTTATCAGGTACTATGTAAAATCTATTTTTATGCTTTACCTGACCTGTATTGTGAGTTGGACTAAACTCAGGTGCAGAGGGAAGTGTTTCTCGGTGGCACTGCTATAGAGGAAGCATCACCTTGTGAAGTATGGCATTGTTTTTTTTTGTTTTGTTTTCAGATTAACCTCTCTTTGACAGGAAGATGACTCAAAGACTCGAGAGTTCTGTTTAAAAGTCTAAGAGCTGCTTGTGTATTATTAGTGCTTAGAATGTAAAGTCTACTTTGCAACGGTGAAAGATGTTAACTATATCATTTTTATGTAAATCATTTCTTTTTTTCTATTTAGGGACAGACTGGGGGATGGTGGTTGATGTAATATCAATATCTAGAGATTTTAACAAATGCAACAAAGGCATAGGTGCATCAAATACAGAAAGAGGCCTTTGTTGTTTTGTGGGAATGTGCCTGGTTGCCTTGTGAGGAGCCCATTACTGATAAAAAATAGTTTAATCTTTAAGTGAATATTTATCACATGACCTCTTTTGTGATCCAGTTTCACAACTGAAGAGTCTGAAAAGAATCCTGGTGCATAAAACAGAAATTAGGTACAAATACAAGGCAATGCAAACCAATACAGTGATTTACAAGATACTGCAAGAAAACACACACACACACACACACACACACACACACACACACACACACACACACACAAACACCCACATATATATATAATGCTTTTATTCCTATCCACCACTTGTGTGATGAAACAAGTCCTTTTAGGCATTGGCATTTAGTTCCTAATTTTTACTGTTACTCACATGTCTTGCTTTGGAGTTACAGCATGTTATTCAAGACCAAAATGATCCTAAAAAGAGAAGAATGTGGCCTAAAAAATTGCTTTTCCTGTGCTGTCATTTATGCATAGCATTCAGATCTGCTATGTTTGCAATTCTTGATTTTGTAAATATACAGTAACTTGAATATTATTTCTCGGCAGTCACAACATTTTCACACGAGCATGGGTTTAGACTAGAGAATTAGAGAAGGCTGAGCACAGTGCTGTGGCAGCAGTGCCTAGGGGTGGTTCTGAAAACAAATAACTGGAAAACGAAAGGAAATTACTATTCAGCATGTTTTCTTACCAATATGGTCCAAGAGTAGTTGGGCTGGTTTTCTGAGGGACATTGGTTGGATTCTTGTTCGTGTAGAGAGAAATGGGAATTGAACATAGATGTTTCCTAATAGTAAAAATAATAATTGATGCCACACAGCATGGGTTACACCCAACATAATGTTTACATGAGTTCAATGTTCAGCACTTGTTTTGACAGTTTAAAAACTAATGAGATCATTGATGCTTATATAAATCTTGCATAAGTTGGTCAGTTCTAACTAATAAAATACCATTCTGTTATGTACTTGCTTTTATAAACATCGTTGTCACAATTCACAAATTCACATGCTTTGTAAACATTGTATTAGGTGTCAGTGCAGCCCTATTAAAATGAGACTATCTACATGTACCAAACATGACAGGTGAGAACAGATAATGGTTACACTTTTTTTTATCTTTGTCTCTAAGACACAGTGGTGGTTGGTGCTATGTGTTTAAATGTTTATGTAAGATGCCCATATGAGTCTGTCACAAATAATAATAGTAGGAAACTGAACTACTTTTTGTATCAAATATAAGAAGCTTCACTATGAGAGTATGTCATAACAGTAGGGGGCATATAAAGGAAAGCATTGAGGGACCACAGATGCAAAAAATACACTCTAGAGTTCAAAGAAAACACTGATACTGCATACACTAACCATGCAACAGTGTGTGTGTGTTTGTGTGTGTGTGTGTGTGTGTGTGTGTGTGTGTGTGTGTGTGTGTGTGCGTGTTAGTGCATGTTTGCACTAGTGTAGCCAAGGGTGAAACTGGGCCAGGGCCATCCTGAGGCACACCCAAGACCTACGTTCTTCTACGTCATCAGTGCACTCTGTCTTCTTCAACAACAAATCAATTCTTCACACTATTCTTGTTCTTAAAAATCAAATATGATATGGATTTTTTGTTGCTGTGTCCAGGGGCATTGGAAAAGAGGGTGGGGGTGGGGGCAAAGATTCAAGATTCAACAGCGCTGGGTGAACTACAATTTTATGTTAAAATTGTGGGGGGAATAATAATGAAATATGAAGGGAACACGTGCACTTCAGATAGAATGGCGGTGATGCTCATAGCTGTATCTATGTGTCAGGATGCACTTTGTTTTGTTCCTGCACTGATAGGCCTGCTCTCTCTCCCTCTTTGTATCTCTCTCTCTCTCTCTCTCTCTCTCTCTCTCTCTCTCTCCCCTCTCGAGTACTGAAGTGCTGGTGCTGATCTCTCCTCCTCTCCTTCTTCAGAAGTTTTGTGATTCCACCACCTGAGTCTCTCTGGGAGAGAGAGGGAGAGTTTAGTCACATGTATGATCTTCCCCTGGCGGTGCAACATTATTCCTCATTAAAACCCAAAAAGTCCCTCCTCCCTCTCCGTAGTGAGTCAGGGTGAGAGCATCACTCCGGCCAGCCTGACATCCGGAGCCACCACAGACTTCCCAAACAGAACCCCGCGTTTCCATGGATACTGCCACAGGATGAGGCGACGGTTTCGGAGCCTCAGTGCCTCAACGTTGCCCCATTTCACACGAGCGCGGTCCTGGCGGCGCCTGGTGCCCTGATTCAGCTCCAGCGTGAGGCTCGGCCTCTCATTTAAATCACACCGGGCCTGGGCCAGCGGGAGGGGTTACATGTTTAGAGATGAAAGTGTGGAGGAAGTTTACCTCCAAAATTCAGAAAAATACAGATTATTGAAAATAATAATTTAACTACTGATCATTTGGAGTGAAGCTCCACTGAAATTCTGCAATAATGAAGAGTTTCAGGTGTGAACAGAGTGAGTTTACTGTGAAACGTTCCATTCTGGACCTTCTCACCCAGTTTCTGAGAAGATTCTGGCCCTAAAACTAAACCCGTTCATGGTGGAGGGATACATGCAGGGCGTGGAGAGGTAAAATATTCCCCCAAAAAAAGAGGTTTAGTTCAGATTCACTTTACATCATCAACATCCATATGAACACTCGGAGCTTCACTGGGGATGGGGGGTGGGCAGTGCTTTCTTTCACAGGCATGTAAAGAAATATTTATATAAAGTATGTAAATCTGACTGAACTTGCATATAAATGGATGAATACTGTTATTATGGTGATAGTTTTTAAATGGTATTGAGTAGGTGAGTAATATTCTAATATCGTAGAAGAGTAATATTTGGAGTGTCTGTGGTATTTTCCTATGGGAGCCTTTAATATAGGATGCCTCAGTTTCAGCTGCATGCACACCATTTAAATCAGTGATGACTCTTCTCATCGTTTCTGCTCTGAGAAAATGGTAAGACTGTTCTGTTTTTAGATGAAGCGCATTACACCAGATCCGACAGCCCCACCACAGCGAGTCCCTCTGCACCACTGTACTAACAGCATCTCCGCCTTCCTACTTCTTCTGGGGTGGAGAGGCTCGGAGCCCGAGGAACGATGGTGAAGCCGGAGGTGCAGTTTTAATGAGCTCGTCCCAGAGACGCTGGCAGTAAACACGAGAGACTATGAGGAAACCTTTTTATCCTTTATCTGTCCTCACTATTCCAGTTCCACCATAGCGGCGGTGGACCCAGCCCAGGGATGAGGACCCAGCCCGGGGACGGGGTGCCAGCTTGGGGACAAGGACCCAGCTCGGGGACGGGGTGCCAGCTTGGGGACAAGGACCCAGCTCGGGGACGGGGTGCCAGCTTGGGGACGAGGACCCAGCTCAGGGACGGGGTGCCAGCTTTGGGACGAGGACCCAGCTTGGGAACGGGGGCCCAGCTCGGGGACAGAGACCCAACCTGGGGACGAGGACCCAGCACGGGGATGGAGACCCAGCCCAGAGAGGGGGTCCCAGCTCAGGGACGAGGACCCAGTCTGGGGACAAGGACTCAGTCCAGGGGGGTTCCCAGCTCGGGGATGAGGACCCAGTCTGGGGATGGGGACCCAGGGCGGTCCAATTAAAACACAGAATCCTCCTGGGCTGCGGCTGCTGAATCCTGATTACACTCTGTTCGCTGATTCTGCTGAAGGAGCTTCACCATACAGCGACCCACTAAGGGACCATGCTGAGACATATTTCTTTATTAGTTCAGCCACAGAACTCACAGGCAGAAGGAGAGATGCTTTTATTAATGTCCGCCTGCTCTGTCCCCCTCTGGGGTCCAGTCACGTGTTACCACACACACTGACCCACCGTAAAACTACAGTACCAAGCAAACTCTGAGTGAATGTCTTTTATAGCAGGTACTGAAATAAATACATCAGACATGTATGGACACTTCACTGGATTTGCACTGGAGCATTTAAAGTAAAAGTCAGTGTGTATACAGGGTGTTTCAGAGTGGGTTTGGTGTAAAACAGATTTCTTTCAGTTGTGGTAACAAAAGTGAGGCCGTTTTATTCACTATTGAAGCTCCATGTGTGGAATGTTGATTTTGATCTAAATTGGGAATCTGAAGTAAATCAATTTTCTATGGGGACCAATTTGCTTCACAACTCCCTGCACATACCCCTCCAGCATGAATGGGTTTCGTTATTGGACCAAAAGCTTCTCAAAACCCGCTGTAACCAGAACCCTTTCATGGAACAGTTTTCTGTGAGGAGCTTTTAGAGGCAGAGGTCTGGTTCCATTCACCTCCACTGTGAGCGACTCTGACCTGGAGACTTTCTCCAGAATGGAGCGTCTCACAACAAACCCACTATGAACCTTATCATTAAATTAAAATAATAGAGGAGTTCCCCTTTTAATATCATATCTTAACTCATAAATCATGTAGAACTACACACAGCCTGGTTGATGAACTCATGATAGATTGTATTTAACATCTTGGAAAGGAACAGAAAATAAATTTTATTCCATTATCATCCGCGACATGAAATAAAGAGCTGGTTTTAAATCAAACACGTCATGTCCTTGACATACAGCTGCCGGTCCGGTCCGGATGCAAACGCCAGAATGCGATTGGAGCAGCGTGTGCTGTACATAAATCAGTGCAACACCAGGGCGGTGAATCTCTCTTCTCAACTGAAACGGCATTCAGGCCACACCCACAGAATTACAAAAACAAGTTATACAACCACGATGCAACCAGACTGTAGAAAACCACCAAATTAAGAAAAATCATTACGCTTTGTAAACATTATTTATAGTTTTATACTGACAGTAACTGCAGGAAGGAACGTTATTTTAAGGTCTGCAGCAAGTGGGGCTTAAAAAAATCAGCCCCTCAGGATCGCCTCAGGTCTTGCATGAAAGTTTCATTGGCACTCGCTAAATAACGAACCCTTCAGATAAAGAAAATAGTATTGCTGTTTTTTCACTGAGACACTCGTTAGGATGGCGAATGGGGCCGAGGAGTGGGGAGGGGTGCCGGGTGATGCTCCTGGAACCCCGAAAAACACCCTAGCCCAGAAAACGGGTGCAGATATGGCTGTAAAATTCTAGTAAGAATTTAAAGCTCTGCATGGCCACCATGACATCTTTCCAGATTCATACAGGTGAAATAGATAGATATGTACAGTTTGTGCTTTCACAGCATATGCATAAAATTCTTTACAGCATACTCAGAAACCTGTAAGGTATTGTTTAGTTTAAAAACAAACAAATAAAAACACTAGGTACCCTGTCTCCACCTCCTCTGCATATTCCAGCTCACTTTATTTACAGCGTGGAGCAGTAAAACTCGTAGCCCAGAGCACTGTGTTAAAGGAGCTAAATATTCGTTTTGGGTTTTCCTGTGAATTTTGTGAATAAATCAGATTTTGCATAAGGGTTTTCTTATGCACACCACCATGCACTGGACATCAAACAAACTCCAGCACGTCTGGACTATGTTGTTTTATGATCTTATGAAGATCATTTTGAAATGTAAACTGTAATGTTTCCAAAGAGATCTATGTATTTAGAGACATGAAGGACTTGGACCAGTATGTACCAGGAATGTACATGTAAATACACTGATGGTATCAAAAATGACAGTGATGACCAGGTCAACTGCACAACAGGTGAGGTTTAAGTTATTGTACAGGTCCTCAAAATATCCAAACACAACTCCCTGGGTCCCTTGCAGATGAACCAGAAGGCCATTTATGTCTCTACATCATGACAGTAATAACTCCACTCGAGAATTTGGAGAATAAATATCAGAGTTGTTGGTGTGGGTGTTTCAAAACTGAGTGAAAGTTGTCCTTTTCTCATGAACTTCCAGATAATCTGGCTCAAAATGAAGCTTGGCTTTGAGTTCCCAGTACTCGCTCCTGTTGGGCTCCACGTAGACGGCGGCTGGTGTTGAGCAGTACACCATGGTCTGCTGTATTCTCTCTGGGTGCAAATACTGATGTCTGACATCAAAGTCTGGTGCATAGTGACCTGGAACATGCGCGCTGTGCTTACACGGCAAATTGGCCCTGTAGGACGCCTGCTGGTTCCTCGCCAGAATGTCGCGATAAAAGAAGTTATCATCTTGGAGCGGGGAGGATCTGTTGAGGGGATCTGGCGTGCAGGCGCTGAATTCAGAGCCAACCGCTGTGCTCCCGACATCCTCGTCCGAGTTGGATGCCAAGCAGCCGTTTAGCTCGTCAAAGTCTCTGTACCCTCTGCCAGCGGTGCCCTCACCAGGGTCGTACGGGTCTCTTTTGGAGGGGACCTCCAACGCAGGAGGGATGTACTCGTACACGTGACCTGCGGAGGTCCGGACTTTGGATGGTGCTCGGTCGCTGTAAAGGGTGCTGAAGGAGCTCAGGTTGGCGCCCACAGAGGCGGAGCGCTCCGCCTTCTTACGGCGTTTCATCATGACCGCAAACAGCCCAGCTGCAATGAAGACAGACATGATGAAGATGAGGAGCAGGGCCAGAATGAGCACAGAGAGAGGGATTGCGGGATACTGAGTGTCAAAATCCAGTGCAGTCTCCAAGGTGATGGTACTTCCTGGGATCGATTCCTCCGAGGGAGGTATGGCAGATGCTAGAGTCTTGGAGTTGTTTGGGCAGAGATGAGAGGAGTGAATGTAACGCACATCCTCTCCCGACAATCTCAGAGGAGACTCGCAGATAATGCTGTTCACCACAATTCCGGTACTGAGCTGCTCCAACCAGTTTTTCATCTCCACAATAGTGCAGGAGCAGTCCCAGGGGTTTTCAAACAGATCTATCTGCACTAAGAACAAGAGATCCTCCAAAACCCCAGCCACCGGCAGGCTCCGGAAGTGATTGTTGCGCAGATTCAGCCGCGCCAGGCTCAGTCCTCCAAACACTCCCAGGGGTAAAACTTTCAGAAGGTTGTTGTTGAGGAAGAGCAACTGAAGACTGGGGACTTGCTCAAAGGTGTCCGCTTCTATCTCTCTGATGACATTGTATTCCAAGTAAAGAAACTGGAGACTTTCCAAACCGTATAACATCTCGTCAGTTAGACGCTCTATCAAATTCCCATTCAAATAAAGCCTCCGTAGGTGCACCAGGTCCCCAAAGGCTCTGCCGTGGACCTCTGATATTCGATTGTTCCCCAAGTGAAGCAGATCTAACCCAGTAGCTTCTGAAAAGTCAGAGCTCTGCACCGAAGAGATGTAGTTTCCGGTGAGGTACATTTTTTTGGGGTTGTAAGGTTTGGGTTCTAGATCTGAGATGTGCTCAATCTTTCTCTCTTGACAGTTAACATTCAAGCCAAGATCTGAAATCTGGAGATTGCAGGTGCATGCGGTTGGACAGCTGAGGGAGACCGGGGATTTGGTCTGGAATGCCACCATTGGCCCGTAGTTCTGCGGCTTGCTAGAGGAGACTCTCAGCGTGGGTTTGGCCCGGAGCTTCCCGGACTGACGTGGGGATTTTGTGGGTCGAGTAGATCGCTGGATGTTGGAGGAGGTGAAAGAACCAGTTGCGCCGGCGGTGGCCGTAGTCTTGAAGATTGCCTCGCCCCCATGGACTGACTCTGCCCTCATTTCATACTCAGCTATGGCTCTCCTGGGACACAGTTCCTGCTTGGAGATTTCATCAAGGTCTCTGCCATGCAGGCGGAATGGCGTCTCGCAAACAACGTCTCCCACCAGCGCCGTATACGAGATGCTCTCCAGCCACGCCTTAAGTGTGATGAGCTCGCAAGAACAGTTCCATGGGTTTTCCTCCAGTTGCAGCTCCACAATCTGGCCCATGTGTTCCAGCAGGCCTCCGTAGGGGAGCAGCTTGAGCTGGTTGCCTCTGAGGTCGAGATGAGTTAGAGGAACAAACTGAAAAATGTTTTTTGGCAGGGCGGACAGCAGGTTGTCATTCAAAATCAGCACTTCCAGGTGATGTAGCCTGTTGAGGGCATTTGCCTCAATGTGACTAACGTAGTTGTAGTCGATCTGAAGGTACTCTAGATTGTCAAGGCCGACAAACGTGTCATCCTTCAGCACTTCGATTTTATTGTTGTTTAGGTGCAAGCGTTTTAATCCTTGAAGTCCGTTGAAAGCCCCGGTCTCGATCTCAGCTATGTCGTTGTTGCCCAAGTGCAAAATAGTGAGCCCCTCATACTGAACAAAGTCATTGAGCGAAAGCTTTTTCAGAAGGTTTCCGGCGAGCAGGAGGTGATACGTGTCGAAGTGCAAAGGCCCGATATCAGACAGGCTGACGATACCTCTGTTTTCGCACCCGGCTGTCAAAACTCCATCTCGCTCCTCACAAACACACAGCCCTCTGCACATCTCCCCATAAATGTCAAACATCTCAGTGAAGCTCAGAGACGTGGCGATAAATGAGACGACTGAAATCCAGAGATTCATGTTTGAGAGCAGCTTCAGTGCAGCAGACACGTGTCCTCATCTACAGAGACAGAGACAAACATTTGTCAGTGGTTTGTTTAGTTTACTTGCTGGACAAAATATAGATTATTGTTTTTCTTCCATAAGCCCTGAATGTGACTCAGTTGAAGCTAGAGTTCATGCTTAATCATGCCTTAATCGTTGCTAACTGAATGCACAAAAAGAGCAAAAGAGGAACATCCATGATGACATGCATGTAAATACCAACTCGGGCCCGCCGGGTTTGGCCTATATTTCCAGGGCAGTGTGAGGTTCTGCCTCGGATCCTTAATGTGCTCCCTGATTAGAAACAAAGAGTCTTCAGCGGAACGTGCCGCCAAAACTCGGTAGGTCCTCGTTACCAGAGCTGAATGCTCATTAAAGTCCTCTGATTGTGCTGAATAGGTGTTAATAATACTCACAAATTTAATGTTCTGGGAGAGCACAAGAAAAGTTCAGCTACGGAGACTCTCTCCATGTCTCTACATTTCTCTCTCTCTCCCTCTCTCTCTCCCTCTCTCTCTCTCTCTCTGTCTGTCTTTGTCTCTCTCTTTCTCTCTGTCCCTCTCTGTCTCTCTCTCTCTCTGTGTCTCTCTCTGTCTCTGTCTCTCTCTCTCTCTCCCTCTCTCCCCCTTCTGTCTCTCTCTCTGTCTCTTTCTCAGGCACACACACATACTCTGCCAATGAAGCTGAACTTGTAGCTCAAATGTGAACTTTGTCCCACCTTTATTATTTTCAGACTCTAAATAAACCTTTTAAGGTTTTATATACATTTTCTAGATCAAGATTTGTGCATCACAAGTAACAGCTCCACACACACACACATGCACATGCACAACTTCAAACACACACACAACCACCCACCCAGCCACCCACACACACACATGCACAAATTCAAGCACAAACACACACACACATTTACACACAGCCCTTGGTTACAAAGAACTGTGTTTCCATCTCACCATGCATTTCCAGAGCTTCAGTTTCAAGCCAGTAAAGAGCACATAAAGAACCCAGGTGTTGGTGTGTGTGTGTGTGTGTGTGTGTGTGTGTGTGTGTGTGTGTGTGTGCATGTGTGTGTCTCTGTGTTTGTGTGTGATTGTGTGTATGCGCTTGTGTCTGTGTGTGTGCACTTGTGTCTGTTTGTGTGTATGTGTGTCTGTGTATGTGCGTGTGTATGCTTGTGAGTGTATGTGCATGTGTGTATGCTTGTGTGTGTGTGTGTGTGTGTGCATGTGTGTGTGTGTGTGTGTGTGTGTGTGTGTGTGTGTGTGTGAACTCTTACCAGCTAGCAGTGCTGCCCATTAGTGTCCCCAGCTCGCGTTTGCCTCACGCTAGTCCAGCTCAGAGCGTCCTCATCCATCAGCACCATGATTCACTCTGAGGAGAGCAGCAGAGAGGAGGAGGAGGGGCCAGCAGCCATGTGACCAGGAGGAGGAAGAGGAGGAGAAGGAGAAGGAAGAGGAGCAGAATAGTAATGTCAAATTCATGGGGAAGATGATGATGATGATGTCACCTTTCTAAACATGTAGAAATTCAGGCAGCAAATAAAATTACAATTACAGCTGAAGTAAATAATAACACAGCTGATAATGTTCAAGGGCTGATGATGATTATGGTGATGAAGATGATGGTGATGATGATGATGATAATGATGATGGTGATGATGATGATGATGATAATGATGATGATGATGATGATGGTGATGATGATGATGGTGATGGTGATGATGGTGATGATGATGATAATAATGATGATGATGATGA
>JBBMFX010000002.1:1986802-2001437 GCA_037832545.1 Rhabdalestes septentrionalis | reverse complement strand
AGCTTTAGAGTGGAAAAAGTAAGTGGATCAGTTTACCCCCAGCTGGTTCACTTTACCCCTTTGATTTCTCTGGTCTGCCTCAGTTTACCCCTAAGCTGGGGTAAAGTGAGACACAAGACAATTTTTTATGAACAATCATATTTTCACTAACCTTCACCCTGAATACATTCTGGTGATTTACATTGCTAGGACACATTCTAAATTAATGGGAAACATGTAAGTTTTGCTGATATATAATTTTAGCTCGCTTAGAGGGGAGCAAATGTAAAAAATCACTTTACCCCACTCTCCCCTACGGCAGAAAGTGACAGTACAAAAGTAAGAGCAGCAAAATTAAGAAATACAATAGAATAGAATTAAATAACAGAACACAATAAAAATGTTAAAATGTACAGTCTAAAATGTACAGATGTATAAGATTAATATAATTGGACAAAATTATAGACGAAATTACACATTTGATATAAAGTACACAGTATGGTATCACAGTGTAGTGTAGAATAATGTTCCAGTGTACAGTCTAAAATTAGAAAATAGAAATGCACCACATAAATTGAACATTTAAATTGCACATATTAAGAATCATTTTAAGAAGTGCTTTGTGTTTAAATGGTTCTTTTTGCAATTACTAAATAACCTTTGAAGAACCCCCTTTTTCAAGAGTTATATGTGTATATATATATATATATGTATATAATGTTCAACAACTTTCTATATGTAGAACCTAATTCTCCATATTGTGGATTAAATTTATTGTCCAGCAAAACAATATTAAATCACAGCAATTTTATAATAAACTGATGAGCATGTGGAGATGTAAATTCTACGTATTTTATATGCTGTGAAGAGTCCAGTGATACTTCTGAAATCAGAGGCCCGATCGTTAGGTTCTAGATCACTGGTGCAGAACCCGTCTGGCCCACAGGTTCTGAGTGTCCGATGGAGAAACACATTACATTATTGTGCACAGTGGAGGGGCAGCTGGTCCACACGTTAAGTTTGGGAAAATGATAATAGAATATGCTAATAAGGTCTGGCTGTGTTTTGCGACCTGTCTGACATTCTGATCGTGTTCTCTCTGTTTTCCCCACCACAGTGTAGCGTACTGAAGATGGAGCGGGAGGTGTGTCCTGCATTCGTTTCAAGTAAAAATATCTGAGGTGCCAAATTAGATTTCTCTGGAGGTCCTGGCGTTCTTCCCGTGAGCTTCCCCTTAACTTCCCCTAACGCAGGACCCCCACTCTGGTGGCCTCGGGGGAGGCAGAGACGGGGTTTCCACTGGAAACTACCTCGTCGGCTCAGGGAGCTTTACAGCGTTGTTTGAAAAAACCCAACCCAAGGCCAAACAAGCGGGTCTTCTGGACCGTAGCGAGAAAACCTGCTGATCGGCGGAGCGCTCGACACTGAAAGAACTTGCCAACAGACTTTCGAACCCTGAAGACTGAGGAGGTCGAGGTGAAGCCGTTTTCACTCCGCTTGGCAGATTTTCACTCGACTCCGGACGTGGGCGAAAGGCGAAACACATCTTGCATGTCACCACAGCACCAGAGACCAAGTCATGCTGGATGTAAACCTTGTGTTCAGCCAGAGGGGGGCGACCAGAGGCCAGAGCACCTCGGCGTCTCGCCACGAGGTTATCCAGAGTCCCTCGAGACCACACCCTCTTTCAGGAGAAAGAAATCCAAAGCCATACGAAGATCCGCGGCTACTCCTGACCCCCACCCTGCCGGTCAGTGTAGCCAAGGTGATCTGGCCAATGTGAACTGCTTTGATAATCCACGCCTTGTCGATGTTTTTGTATAAAATGTAACATAAAGAGAGAACCTGATTCTACAGCACTGGGTTTTTAAGAGGAAAGCGCTACTGCTGAACCCGATTCAGCTCGTCCTGATGATTCTGTTGTGTTAGGAGGATCACACTGTACAGACACCAGGGAAATTAATCCCCCATCCGTCAGTTAGAGCCGATTAAAGAACACTTTCACTGAGTCACCCGAGCGTGTAAAAATATCTTTTGCATTAGGAAGCGAGTTTTACGAGCCTCACACGTTAAAATAAAATGTGGTTTATTTGCATTATCAAGCATATTAAATTCTTCCAGAGTTGTCACCATGATCTTGTGATGTCATTATTGAAGCTCCCAAATATTTAGCACTAAAGTGTATCACTTCTCTTTCTTTTTTCTCAAAGGAATGTTTTTTCACCTCTCTTCTTGTTCCGACACTATAAGTAGAGTTGAGACCAGCAGTGACTATCCTTTACTGAATTCTGAATTTAACACCGTTTTTGGTCCCAGATGATGAGATTTTAACCTTCACCAGACAGTGTGTGTGAGAAGTATCTATCTGTATCTTGAATGTGATCAGACCCTTTATCAGACAGTTTGATCAGTTTAGTTGAATGTATTGTTAAAAACACGGTCATCTTCTAGAAAGAATTTAAAACAGATAAAATGTTTCATAATATTACTATTATTATTATCAAGGGACTGCCCTATTCAATTGAATGGGTATAAAGTTATTATTGTTATTAACCTGGGTTTCTTTCCTTATTGTTATGATTATTATGATGATGATGATGATGATTATTATTGTTATTATTATTATTATTGTTATTATTATTATAAATATTACCAATGCTGAGAGGATGTTTGTGGCTGTGAAGTGCGAGGTGTGTTTGGTAGTGATGTGAAATGTGGAAGAGGTTTCTCTCGGGTGGTTTTGTTTTCGTTTTTGTGAAAACTGAACCAGCAGAGCTCCAGACGAACATTCCCAGCATGGTTCCAATGTTCCACTGTTCCAGGTCCCTCACACCGTACCGCCAGCTGAACCTGGTCTCCTCTTTGGGGGCTGTAGTGGAGTTTTAACAGTTTAACCGGGTTCAGACTGGTTATGATTGTAATTATTAACATAATTAGAGATTTTAAGCTGATAAATAAGGATCACTAATGAGGCACAATGTTCAGTCAGTGCTGTGTTTGGTCATTTCACTGAGTGTCATATAAAACACAGGACTTTAGAGTGTGAGGTCATGCGTGGGGGCTGAATATTTTGGTGGGTAAATAAAGAGGAAGTTGCTCAGGTTAAATATAATCACTCTCACTTGCGTTTATGGCTTGGTGTTTTCATTGTCACGAACACAATGTGTTGTACAGAGAGGCTGTTCAGCATCTGCCTCCTCAGGAATCTCTCGACTCTCGCACAGTTTCAGAAGAACCGAGGAAGGCTTTGGTACCAGAGCTAATAAAACGGTGGTGAGTAGCTCAGTCTTCTACACCTCTCTGTGTAGGGTTGTTTACCATGGTGAAGAAAACTTCTTCAGAAACATCAGACTATATGCAGCTTGAAGAGTTATGATATAATGAAAAGCCCCCAGGCAACCTTCCCTCTAAGGTTTTGCTTTTTGCAGAAACCTCAGAAACACATTTTTTGTATTTTTTTATGTTGTGAAGAGTGATGCTCAGTCTTATTTGCCAGTTTGAACTATAGAATTCTCTACCTGTCAGTAACTTGTAGAGGTTTACCAAAAGTAGAGGCAAATATGTAGCAAGTCAGTTTTCTTTGAGGACCATTTTGCCTCATGTATCCCTCTACCATGAATGGGTTTGAAACCAATGCCTGCTTAAAACTTTCAGGCATCAGGGAACATATTCATAGCCACTGTGTGGGGGAGCATTTAAAGATTTGGATCACTTTAAACCACTCTGAATGTCTTTTCATAGGGAAATTACACTCATGCAGACAATACAAAACATTTGTTATGAACAATGACTAATACAGGAATTGTCTACATGTCTCAGATGGCAGGGATGACAATCCTTACAGTCGCTGGCCTGGTCCTTTTCTGTCCATCTGTGTGGCTGGTGACAGAATGGTACCCCAAAAGTCTGCCGTGTGACGTCTCCAGGGCCAGCAATGGAACCGAAGTGTCTGTGGACTGCACCAGCAGAAGCCTGACAAATGTCCCGTTTGGGATCCCATTAAACGCCACCAACTTGACCCTCACTATTAACCACATTCCTCACATTCAGAACACCTCCTTCCAAGGCCTCGAAAATATCACCGAGATCGACATGCGCTGCAACTGCGTACCAATCAAGGTTGGCCCAAAGGACCACATGTGCATGCGAAGTGTGACAATTGACAACGGCAGCTTCTGGCATCTCAAGAACCTAAGGTCCCTTTACCTGGATGGAAATCAGCTTTCTAGCATTCCTAAAGGTCTTCCTGCAAACATCATGCTCCTCAGTCTCGAGGTGAACAGCATCTCTTCTATTCTGAAGGAGAATCTCACAGAGGTGCCCAACATAGAGTTCCTGTACCTTGGCCAAAACTGTTACTTCCGAAATCCATGCAACAGATCATATTATATTGAGAGGGATGCTTTTTTGCACCTTAACAAGATGACTCTGCTCTCACTTAAGTCCAATAATTTGTCATATGTACCACAGAAACTACCCTCCAGCCTGAAGGAACTGTACCTGTACAACAACAACATACATGCAGTGACGGAAAAGGATTTCCATAATTTGACAGAATTAGAAATCCTTGATTTGAGTGGGAACTGCCCTCGCTGCTACAATGCTCCTTTCCCATGTGTTCCCTGCGCTAACAATGCACCCTTCCAGATTGACAAATATTCCTTCCAGAATTTGACAAAATTGAGAATCCTGCGACTTCACAGTAACTCTCTTACTGCTGTACAACAAGAATGGTTCAAGGGCTGTAGGGATCTCCAGATACTGGATCTTTCAAGCAATTTCCTGGCAAAGGCCATAACAAGCACATACTTTCCTCTTTTGCTGCCTCATCTAGAAGAAGTAGATCTCTCTTTCAATTATGAGCTCCAGAGGTATCCGTCCTCACTAAGCCTCTCAAGTACTTTCTCCTCACTCAAGTCTCTCAGGATCCTGAGAATCAGAGGCTTTGTGTTCCAGGAACTAAAACGTGAAGATATTTCCCCTCTGACTTCACTGGAGAATCTCGAGATGATTGACCTTGGTACAAATTTTATAAAGATAACAAACTTGAGCATCCTTACAGAACTGAAACATTTCCACATCATCAACCTATCGGATAACAAAATATCATCCCCTTCTGAGTCCGCAGCTGGTTTGGCAATGAAGCAAGGTGCTCCCAACCAGGACGACACTTCCCCAATGACACGAGGTGCTCAGTACCAGAGTGGGGAAGTGAGAGAGATTCACTATTTCAGATATGATGAATATGCCCGTAGCTGCAAGTACAGGGAAAAGGAACTTGGGACGCCCAGCCCTTTCAACACACAGTGCAGCTCTTTTGGGAAAACTCTGGACATCAGCAGAAACAATATTTTCTTCTTGCACTCAAGATTCCTGAATCTTCAAGAATTGAGGTGTCTGAATCTGTCAGGAAATGCCATGAGTCAAGCCTTGAATGGTTCCGAATTCGTATATCTCAAAAATCTCCAGTACCTTGACTTCTCCCACAACCGCCTGGATCTGATGTATTCCACGGCATTCCAGGAGCTGAGCAATTTAGTGATCCTCGACATCAGTTACAACAACCATTATTTTGAGGCAGAGGGTTTAACTCACATGCTAAACTTTACAAAGAATCTCAACCATCTGAACAAGCTGATAATGAACCACAATAAAATATCGACGTCCACCAACATGGAAATGGAGAGTTTCTCTTTGGAACATCTGGAGTTCAAGGGCAACCGCCTCGACATGCTGTGGAGGGATGGGGATTTAAGATACGCCGACTACTTCAAAAAACTAGTAGCTTTAAAAACGCTCGACATCTCCCACAACAACCTCAACTTCATTCCCAAGCAGGTCTTTCAAGGTCTGCCACAAACACTCATGGAACTGAACATAACAAACAACAGATTGAAATCGTTTGCATGGGAGGCACTCAAATATCTTAAGAACCTGAGGGTCTTAGATCTCGGAGGTAATCAGTTAACAACAGTACCCGCAAAACTCTCCAACTGTTCCAAATCTATCGAGACGCTGGTCCTCCGTAAGAATCAAATTGCAAGCCTCACTCCCAGTTTCCTCCAGGAGGCATTTAGCTTGAAAACCCTGGATCTGAGTTACAATCAGATCAAGTACATTGAAGAGTCAAGCTTCCCAGAGGAAGTCATAGACAAACTACAGGTTCTCTTCCTAAACAACAACAGGTTTGTGTGCTCTTGCAATGCCACATGGTTCATCAGATGGATCAACCACACATCTGTGCATATCCCCAGGTTGGCCACAGATGTTAACTGTGCCGCTCCCGGAACTCAGCGTGGTCAGAGTGTGATTTTTGTCAACCTTCAAGCCTGCCAGTACAACTCCCTGTCCATCATCCTGAGTATCTTTACAACCTCTGTCGTCCTGGCCATTCTCATACTGTCCATCTCCAGCCACCTCTTCCTCTGGGATGTGTGGTACATCTACCATTTCTGTCTGGCCAAAGTCAAGGGCTACCGACGCCTTCTTTCTGAGAGCACCGCCTATGATGCTTTCGTCGTTTACGACAAAACGGACAAAGCCGTGAGCGACTGGGTTCTTCAGGAGCTCCGTATCCAGCTGGAGGACCGAGGTGAGCGACGGCTCCAGCTCTGCTTGGAGGACCGCGACTGGGTTCCTGGATGCCCTCTTATTGAGAACCTCTCTCAGAGCATCCAGCTCAGCAAGCGCACCATCTTCATCCTGACCGGACGCTTCATCCAGAGCGGCAGCTTCAAGACGGCGTTCTACCTGGCCCACCAGCGGCTCGTGGACGAGAAAAACGATGTGATCGTCCTGATCTTCCTGGAGAAGTTCTCCTCCTCGCACTCCAAGTATCTGAGGCTCAGGAAGAGACTGTACAAGCGGTCGGTGCTGGAGTGGCCGAGGAACCCGCAGGCTCAGCAGTACTTCTGGTTCTGCCTCAGGAGTGTCATGGTTGCGGAGAGCCAGCAGCACTATAATACACTCTTCCAGGAAACCCTGTGACATGCTTCTTGAAACCAAACACTTTTTATTTCTCCTGTAGTGAATATCATATTGTTTCAGAGCTAACTAGATCATAAAAATGGGGGGGGGGGTCCCTCCCCACAAAACATTTCTGTCCCCCAAAATGAGTTCACTACCCCCACACACATGACATTCTGGCCACACCTCTGTTGCAATCTAATGATTGTGTATTTTTGCAAAGAATATGTTCTATATCCCATGAAATTACCCAAATTCCCCTGTTGTTGCTCAAAGTAGATAAAGGTCACTGTATATCTGCTTATACTACATGCAAAACAATGATCTCATAATTATATAACGATGTTGATTTTGAATTATAGCTTACTACCTACCCAGACTAATAAATTCTTTTTAAACTGCCTGACTTTTGCATGTGTCTGTTTTCAGAACAGTTCTAGCAGTGAGTCATTATAATATATGGTTAGGATGTCAGCAAAATCATTCTACGTGATTTATGCATGTTATGAACTTAGATTTGATTCATCTGTTTCACTTCAAAGCACTAAATTAAGGATTTTAACAGCATTTAAATTTATGTTTTTAAACTTGGGCATGAATCTGTCCCCCTGTCACCTGCGTATTAAAACATTTTGCAGATTGTGTTGATTTGTCAGATTATGTCTGCAGAAGTGCGCTACTGTATAACGACAGAGAATGAAAGAGTACATATTGCTCACTCAATAAAAACGATTCATGACATAGTTTATTTTTAGGTATTTGCATTTATTTGATTTGATTTAAATAATTACAATTTTAGAATGTATTTATTCAAATTCCTTCAAATCAGCATAAATCTGTTAAGTGTGAACACAATAAAAATGAATCAGTTAAAACTGATTTAAATATGACAACCTTTGGATCAAGTGAGGTTCGTTAAGTTCAAATGTATGAGATTGATTACATCAGGTTTATTTAAAGATAGATTAAATCTGCCGTTGTTTATTCAGATCACATCGGGTTTATTGGCATTATTACATAAATCTCAGCACATAAAATTTACTGGCCTGTTTCTGTTCAATCTCAGTCATTCAAATGGATTTTACATGCAATTGAAAAACATACATCCTTGGAAATGGACCAAATATTTCTGAGAGTGCAGTGCAAAATAAAGAATATGGCATAATCTAGGGTGGCCTCTGCTCTTGGGTGCAATGCAAACAAAAGAAACACATCTCAGCTTTGAACCTTTGAGTGTGAAATTGTTCACAGCTTCATGTGACTGAGACACATTAGTGAGAGAAAAGGGAAGTGAGTCAGCAGCACTTCCCCTTATGTACTGTCACTTAGAAGTGCAAAAATAAAACAATAGCATGTGTGGTGTGTCCCACATAAGTCTAACCAATGAGCTCTCCCTAAAAATCCCTAAACGGGCAGTTGTGTTCGAGGTAAATGGGCAGGGAGAGGAATACGTTAGCATCTGAATTACCATGTGGCACAAACCTCAGGGCCCAAATGCAATGTACACACATTACCAGACCAAATCTTTGCAGCCTCAGAACAACTTCCTCATTCATCAGAGCGGCTCTCAGTAACACTCTCACCACCAGTAACTCAGTCACAAGAGGCTGTTGCTCTTAACTGGAAGTTTATATATGGAGCATCGCTAACATGGTAAGGAAGATTAATAACTGTACCTTACAAAACAATGAATACTCAGGAATAAATGCTGTTTTATGTTTATTTTCATATACAGTACTGTGAAAAGTCTTAGGCACTTGGGGTAATTTCTACTTAAAACCTGTTTACTACTGGACATTAATGTAGATTTAGTGTTAAAACTTTAACTATTACTATAAATACAATCAACTTTATTACAGTAAAGAAGGTTTTAAGTGTGGCAAAGTGTCTCTTGAAAATTTCCAGACCTCTTTCCTCATGGAAGTCAATTATTCATTTTCTACAGTCAGATCCTTGGTCTGGTGTTATTGCATTAGGGTAAATGAGGCGGAGCTGCTGATGGAGTTTTAGAAATCCAAACAATGCCTGGAGGCATAAGAAACCTGAAATTATACCTTTGTTCTTTGTTTTTGTAAAACTTTTTGCTGCTTTCTTGTTGATTTGAGGTTATTCTGATGTTCTCTTGTGTTTTTGCTGGCAGCAAGAAACCCACAGCTGATAGAAACAGATTCAAACCTACTTTTGCACAGTACTGTACATGTCCTCATTTGGACACTAGCCAAAATAGGCAGCTCTGTGTTCTCCAGTTATATGAATGTCTAATAAATCACCAATTAACAGAAAAAAACTGCATTCCCACACAGGATGCTACTGCATATTGGGTGATGGCAGCATTTCTGGTCAGCCTGGCTTTGTGCAATTTGGATGAGAGGTACCTGAGGACACAGCCTTGCGATGTGCATGAGAATACCACCGAAGGAACCGTGGTCTTCAACTGCCGCAGTCGCGCACTGAGAGACATGCCGACAGTTTTCAAGAACACGACCAGCCTCGACCTGTCTGACAACAGAATCAAGAACCTGACAATGGAGAAACTGAGCGACCTGAAGGAGCTAAAGGTGCTCAACCTCAACAGGATGAACGCAAAACATGGCGTGAACATCACAGATGGGGCGTTCGCCAACCTGACGAGTCTGGACAAGCTACTGCTCTACTATCTCCGACTGCCTGATGTACCCAAGCAACTCCCAAAGACCCTGGAGGTGCTGAGTTTAGTAGAAAACAACATCGTCTCCATAGATTCAACCAGCTTCTTGCACACGACTGCCTTGGTGTTCCTTGACTTGTCCAGAAACTGCTATTACTGGAATTCCTGCGGGAAAGTCTTCACGGTTAAAAATGGAAGCTTTTCAGGACTCTTCAATCTAAAGCACCTGACACTGTCATACAATAACCTCACGCATGTTCCCAGAGGTCTGCCCACCTCTTTAAGAACGCTTGAACTGGCTTCCAATAGCATAGCACACATTGGAGAAGATGACTTCATGCATCTGGAAAATCTGTCAGTTCTTAAAATTCAAGGGAACTGCCCACGCTGCCACAATGCCCCTTTCCCCTGTGTTCCGTGTAAAAATGGTTCTATTGAGATTCATGAGCGAGCTTTGCGGAACCTTAGAGACCTGACGTTGCTGCACCTTGCGGGGAATTCGATTTCTTATATGAAGAAAGCTTGGTTTGATAACTTACCAAAGCTACAGGAACTCTACCTTTCCTTCAATTTCTTGATGGGTCCTATCGAGGATGGACAATTTCTGACTAACCTACCGCTGTTGAAAAAGCTGGATCTGTCATTTAATTATGCTCTGAAGTCTTACCCTGACACGGTGAGACTAGCACCTGCTTTTGCGAACTTGACCTCTCTTAAGACCCTGCACATTCGCGCCATGGTTTTCAAAGAAATCGACCATGAAACTTTGAAACCTCTTTACAACCTGCAGAACCTGTCCGTGTTAGACGTAGGGGTAAATTTTATTGTAAGGGCGAAATCAGACTTCTTTAGTCGGTTTCAGAATTTGAAACTGCTGTATCTTTCAGAAAACCGCCTCTATCCCATCAGTCCATCTGGAGATCAGCCACTGGGCAGCAGTTCTGATTCATTCCGGTTCAGCCTGCCCACCCTGTTGGGGTCCGGCTCTAAAAGAGAACAGTCTTTCGAGGTCCCTAACCGGCTCGTCCAACCCGAGTGCTTCAATGCTGGCCGTGTGTTGGATCTTAGCAGAAACAACCTTTTCTTCATTTCGCCCGAACAGTTTACGGGATATGAGAATATATCCTGTCTCAATCTCTCCAGGAATGGCTTTGCGGCAGCTCCCAATGGTTCCGAATTCCGATCGTTGCCACATCTGAAGTACCTGGACTTGTCTTACAATAAAATTGATTTGGCCTACGACAACGCTTTCAAAGAACTGGAGCTGTTGGAGGTGCTGGACCTCAGCGACAACCCACATTACTTTACTGTTTATGGAGTTACCCACAACCTGAATTTTTTAAAGAACCTTCCTAAGCTAAGAGTTCTTAATATGAGCTACAATGGCATATTCACCTTAACAACCAAAAAGATGTACAGCGAATCTCTTAATGAGCTTCAGTTTCAGCACAACAAGCTCGGAATGTTATGGGATGGGATGGACAGCACC
The DNA here is from genome assembly GCA_037832545.1 of Rhabdalestes septentrionalis. Taxonomy (NCBI): domain Eukaryota; kingdom Metazoa; phylum Chordata; class Actinopteri; order Characiformes; family Alestidae; genus Rhabdalestes; species Rhabdalestes septentrionalis. The sequence goes on along the minus strand of JBBMFX010000002.1, from coordinate 1,990,356 downwards.
TATGACAAACTTTTCTACTTATTGAAGAACCTGACATACCTTGACGTCTCATACAACAATCTCAACAAGATCCCCTTCAAAGTTTACAAATACCTTCCTGACAAGATCAGAAAATTCTCTCTGGCCCACAATTCTCTGGCGAGTTTCGATTGGGCTGCGATGAAACGGTTCACACAACTCGAGGAGCTTATTCTTAGTAATAACAACTTAGTGGACATTTCCAAAAACATAAGTGAGAACACTCCCTACCTGCGCTACCTTGACGTGAGCCACAACAGGATCAGTCAGCTGACCAGTGGGTTTCTAATAGGTGCCAGGAACCTTCAGTTATTGGACCTCAGCGATAACAAACTTGCCATCATCAATCAGTCCACCTTCCCTTCCAAGGAAGAGAATTACCTGAGCACTTTGTGGCTTCACCACAACCCTTTCCGCTGCACATGTTACATACAGGACTTCATCCAATGGATTGACACCAGCACCGTGAAGATCCCCAGACTTGCCACCTCAGTGACATGCAGCACACCTCAAGGAATCAAAGGGAAAGCGGTAATACTTTTTGACATCAAGGATTGCGTGGATGCCTTCCTGATCTACTTCTTCACCACTTTCTTCATTTTATGCTTCACCTTCGTTGCAACCGTGATGCACCTGTTATACTGGGATGTTTCGTATCTCTTCTACTATTTGAAAGCCAAGTTCAAAGGGTACCAGTATTTAAGTTCCGTGGACAGCATCTACGATGCCTTCGTGACCTACGACACCAAGGACCCTCTGGTGTCGGACTGGGTGCTGAACCATCTCCGGGTGCAGCTGGAGGAGGAGGGCGAGCGGTACCTGCCCATGTGCCTGGAGGAGCGGGACTGGGTGCCAGGCTCCCCTCTGCTGGACAGCATGAGCCAGAGCATCCAGCAGAGCCGCAAGACCGTTTTCGTCCTCACCCGCAGCTACGTCAACAGCGGCACCTTCAAGATGGCGGCATACCTGGCGCACCAGCGGCTGCTGGAAGAAAGCGAGGATGTGATCATCCTGCTCTTGTTGGAGCCCGTCCTCCAGAACTCCCACTTCTTGCGACTGCGACGGCGTCTGTGCAGCCAAACCGTCCTGGACTGGCCCCGGGCTCCAGCTGCGGAACCCTGGTTCTGGCAGTGCCTGCGAAATGCCATCCGGGTGGACAACAGTGTCATGTACAGCAGGATCTACTCCCGGTACTTCAGCAGCCGAAGAGGACCAGAGGAAAAGAGTTCCTGAACTGATGTTCTCTTGTCCCTTTATACACTCTAAAAAATCTGCTGTTACATCAACTTTTAAAAAATGTCAACATTATGCGTACAGATTTGTGAGTAAACTGAACATTTGGATAGAAACTCACAGACTGGGATTGTTGAGTTTACATTAAGTTAAACCATAAATTGACCAAACATAGTAAACACAGCAACTGCAGCAAATGTCAAACTTCCCTGTACTTCATAATCTAACTCGGTGTAATATCAATATGTGATTTTTCGGTAATTAGAGATTGAGGGGGACTTTGTATAATAGTGTACACCAAGCAGTTCTAAACAAGCAGGAGCACCTGATTAACTGACTGAAGACTGAAACCAAATGGAATCAGCTTGTAATAAAAACCTGCAGCCACACAGCCCGTTGGGTTTAAGATTTATAACTTTAATTTAAATAGGTGGAATTTGGCCCGAAACAAGATTTTGTGTGTATTTTGTAACTGCTGGTGATGGGACGGTGGGAATTGCGTGATTTTTGTGTATTTGGCGCCACCCACTGGGTGTTTCCATTAATTTTATTCTTAAATGTGGACCAGCGCCACTCAAAGCCCTGAAAGCAAAAGATGCTAAACTTTTTTCATTTAAATCGACTGATGAATAAATGATAGGATTTTGCTTTTTTTCAGAGAAAAAAAGTGAAAAGGGCATGGTAAATCGTATTAATTTATTCATTTACTAATTCTTATCTCCTGTTTATTTCATCGCTGCATGTTTTTGTGTAGTTACAGTTAACGTGAGATTCCTGTTGTGTTTTGGTCGATTGCATTTCTAAACCTGAAAGAAATAAAATGTTTTATTCTGCATAAGAAACGTGAGAGTTATTCTAAGCCAGGGAACAGACTGGTATGTTACATTAAGCAAAACTTCACATGACATTAAGCCCCAGTTCATTCTCTTTGCATTTTTACTTGTATAATATCTGCAATTAAAATGTATATACTTATGATGGACAGGGTTTTCTTTTATTTTGGGTACAAATTGGCCTGAATACATTTGAACCGGGTGTTTTGAAATAAACTAATCTGTGCTGGACACACACACACACACACACAGCTCTATCTAACTGCTCTTTTTAGTTGGAGACTCTGCTGAGTAGTAGTTGCTGAGCTGCAGTTACACATAAAGGCATGCAGAGAAAGAAAAAGGCTGACTTAGCATTACTGACATAAAAAGAAGTTAATAAATGTGTTTTTCCATTTTTGTTTTACTTATCTGTATATGGTCTGACTTATTACTTTTTATAAATTACACACACACACATATATTTATATATGTGTGTGTGTGTGTGTGTGTGTGTGTGTGAGGTAAAAGACAGACAGATATATACACTAAGTGTACATGGTGTATTATTGAACCGTTCAGTGGGCCCCCCACGGTTCAATACATGCAGATGAACAGGAATATTTCGATTTGCATAATTTTGTTACAGCATATCAGATCAATGTATGTAAATACAAGAGCCGAGATCAGCCTATCAGCATTTTGGATGCAAATACAAGCCCAAGATCTGGTGGAAAACCAAAGCTAACAGTTTTTACAAGTGATAGGAGCCTCATATTTTAGCCTAACTGTGCATTTAGTGTTTTTATGAGAAGCCAATAATTGCCTAATTTTGTGTATTTGTTCTGTTATAAAAGCAGGCCTTTTTATTTTTTTTTATCTTTTAATCCAACTTAATTTTACCCCCGCAAACAAATCCACAGAACAGAAACAGAACCAAACTCAGTAACCAAATGATTTGTCCTCAGTGCAGGTTGACATTCAGAAAATTCATTGTGTCTGTTGTCTTCACTGTTTTCACATAATAGAAAGATCTTATATTCTCATATGTGACTGCTTCCAAACAAAACTAAGATATGCTGTGAGCAGAGCTGAGCCACTTGTGGTGAGAGCCAAGCAGCGAAAGGAAATAAAGTGGAGAGTGGCTCTCACTCGATGGGGGTCAGCTTTTCAGATCCTTTTGTGTGGTGGAAAACAAACTAGTCAAATTTCGCCTACGTTGCTAAACTTGCACAACAGTACCTCCATGTCCCAGGAACCTCTGTTGTAAGTGAGAGAGTGTTCTCCACTGCAGGGGACACTGTTACCATCCTGCTCCCGAGAACGTAAACAGACTTATCTCAATGCACAAAAACCTCACCATAATGGAGCAGATTTTTCCAGTTAATAAACTAATTTTGCACTGGTATTTTACAGCTAATGCTGTCTGTTTAAATTGTTACCATGTTATTTTACAGCTAATGCTGTCTGTTTAAATTGTTACCATGTTAT
>JBBMFX010000002.1:1965265-1982590 GCA_037832545.1 Rhabdalestes septentrionalis | reverse complement strand
GTGAGTTTGTAATTTTATTCAATGGCATCACACATAAATCTCCATTAGGAACCAAATGTTCAAAATGTGCAATGGGTTAGGAATTGAGAGATTCCACTCAGTGTATTTCAATCTTTAACCACTCAGACATGGGAAGCCTCTTATTTGTGCTGCTTAAAGTCAGACACCCCTCCAAGTATGACAGGAAATGGTTTTAAAAATGAAAAAGATGAAAAAGCTGTACAGTTTGCCTTGTATTTGTCACGTGAGTCACTCTGCGTAAGGACGTCTGCCAAATTCCATAAAAGTAAATATTTTAACTGAATGGCCATTTGGTGGCCTAGTGGTTAGGGAGTTGATCCTGCTATCAGAAGGTTGTTGGTTTGAATACCAGGACTGCCAGTGGCACCACTGATGTACCCTTAAGCAAGGTACGTTTCCCACACACTGCTCCCTGGGTGCTTGTTGGTGGCAGGCCCCTGTTTCTTTTGGTGATAAAAGGGTTTCACACTGTGTGCTGTGGTGTGTTCAGATGTGACTATAAAAGTCACTTTACTTTATAGTCCACAAAAAACACTTCAGTAGAGGCTTTAAAATGTGGATTTACACTAATAAACTGGGAAATGACGTTGAAGTAAAAGTACCAATTATGTATTATTTTAACATCTTTGTAGTTTGTTTTATATGCAGTAATTTTGTTGTAGGTAAATGACCTCCTGTAAATAAAGTACTACCCATTAATTAAAAAGTAAAACGGAGAAATAGCGCTCCCTGCTGTGGAAACGTAGAAAAGGCCCTTTCTTGCTCCAAAATGAGGGTGAACTCAGCCCCCTTCAGCACCTCAGGAATCGACTGGAACGGAGTTTGTGAGCCAGCCCTTCTCATTCAACATCAGTGCCTGACCTCGTACTCTACAGAATGAATGGACACAAATTCCCTCAGAAACTCTAAAATCTCGTGGAAAGCCTTCCAAGAAGAGTGTAAGCTGTGATAGCTAAAAACGAGGAGTTAATCTCCTCAGTAAAGTGTATTTATTTGAATGCAATTTCATTAAAGTTCTTGTAGGTTTGGTTTTATTTGATGGTAAGTTATACCAGTGTATGCTACGAAAAGAAACTGTACAAAATGCACCCCTAACTGATTTAAACTGATTTAGTATTGGATGCAGTATTTTAGGGTGGTCAAAAATGTGACAATCATGTATTCTACAGGACAGTTGTTAAGGACCTTAAGGTCTTCCTAATACAATCAGGATGAGAAAGCTTGATTTATTCTGGAGGAAACTGCTAATGTAATAACTGCAATGATGCCCAGAGACACAGAGACAAAAAAACTATGAAAACTGTGAAAATCTAGAGATGAAGTATATCTATAAAATCTGACGAATACAGATCTTTCAAAATAACATTTAAATACTAAAACCACAACTATCATTCTTTGAGTTTATCATCATAGAGATAGATTAATTAGAGTGTAAGTGTGGCCAGTTACTTAAAACCTCCTAAGTGAAATCTGGCCTTTTTTTGGTTTCTTCACCTTGAGGGAGCCGCATAAAATCTTTTTAGGAAAATGTCTATGTTAAAACTTCATCTTTGGAGTTGTGACTGAGATTGTGGAGTTTCTGTGGGGGTTTGTGCCCGTTCATAGTGTAGAACATTAATGAGGTCAGACACTGATGTTGGAAGAGAAGTCTGGCTCAAAATCTCCGTCCAGTTCATCCCAAAAATGTTGGATGGGGTTGAGGTCAGGGCTCAGTGTGGGCCAGCCGAGTTTTTTTTTTTACACCGGACTCATCCAACCACACCTTTTTGCAGCTTGCTTTGTGGTCGGGTGTCCCAATACTTCTGGCCATAGACTCCCGGCCAACGGGTGGCAGTGTGGAAGTATCTTGCTCCGGCGGTCCACGCTGTCGGTGTGTTTTGTTGGAAATGGCGGAGTATTTGGCGTCTATTTTCGGCACAGAAAAAGACAAGTAAGTCCTTTTTAAAACCCTTATTGCATTTTCTTCTTTTTTCCTATCGGCCGCGGTAAATTCATGGGGCTTTTGTTGAAATGTGTTTTATTTTTTATGCTTTTCTTCTCCTGCTGAAACCTCGCAGCCCTTTACTCTATAACCTTTTATCCTTACCTTAATGAAGAGAGGCGTGAAAATAATAGTTTCAACAAAATACTTCTTTACGTCTTTATAACTATTAAAAACATTAAAAAAAATTTTTATATAGACCACAATGGCTAGACCGGACTCACCTGCAGCTCTGGCCTCGCGTTAGCCTAGCCTATAGATTAGCTTAGCTAACTTTTTTTTCTCTACCGTTGCAAAAATGTCTATTGTTTAAACCTTTTTAATGCATATTTGTGTTTCTATATTTATTATTTTACTGTGCTCAGGTATTCTGTAATTTATGAAATATGTAGAAACATTCAGTGGTTTCTTCTTGCATACAAATGAGCTTAGCTAGCACTTTGGTCACCACTATTGTAAAATTACGTATTTTGTTGGGTGGTTAAGACATTTTGAGGTACGTTTATGTGTATTTATATTTACCTAAATATTATTGTATTTAATTTTGCTCTGCTCTTATTTTTAATTCAGTATTTTTAATTTAGTGATCTTCAGTAGTTTAGCCTATTAGCTTAGCTAACACATTTGTCACTAACGTTGTAATGTTGCGTCTTTGTTGGGAAATCAAAACATTTTAAGATATGAACTTACATGTATTTTTATTTTATTTTAAATGTACTATTAGATTCCATTCAGCAACTTTGTACATCTAAGAACTTTCATTAATTTAGCTTAGCCTACACATGAGCTTAGCTAGCACATTATCTTGGCTAACATTTTGTTCACTAACGTTTCTAAATTACTTTTGAGCAATTAACATATTTAAAGGCCCATTTATGTATTTTTTATGTTTGTTTTTATGATATTCGATACCCTTCAGAAAATTTCTACGTTATGTAGTAATATTCAGAAATTATCAAGCTAACACGGGCCACTAACGTTGCCAAATGACTTCTCTGCTAGTTAAAACGTTTAATTTTTTGTGTTTTTTTGTAACTTTGTGTTATGTTTACTATGTCATTGCATTTTTATTATGTGCTTTTATTTTTCTTTTTGTAGGAGCATACACAAACAAATGTGCAGAGGATAAACATTTTTGGAATTAATTTTGTCGAGTTTTGGTCAATTGCTGATTTATAGTGTTTTTTATTAGTAGTATTTAGAACATTTTATGTAGAGAATTGTATGAATTATCATTGCCTCCATCATTCTATATGAACAAAAGTCTTTGGACACGCCTCCTATTCCAGCATGACCCTGCCCAGTATACAAAGCATGGTTCATAAGCACAAGTTAGATGTGTAAGAACCTGACTGGCCTGCACAGAGCCCTGATTTCAACTCCAATCTCAAACTCTGAAATCTTGTGGAAAGCCTTCCAAGAAGAGTGGAAGCTGGTTTAGCTGCAAAGGGAGACCAACTCCATATTAAAGGAGCCAAATGCACCTTCTCCAGTAAATGAACCATAAACAGCCATCTTTAATGGGACTAAATGCTCTTTATGGCTGTTTTAGAAATGAAAGCTTTAATTACAAGAATCAATTCAGATTTTGAAATGTACCGGCTAAGTAGATATTGTTCTCTGGTCAGTAGATCTAATAATTTCCAAGTTTTCTCACTTTGATCTTGTAGATCTAATATCTCATCTTATTGCCTTGTTTCTCTATTAACAGAGTTAACTGCTCATTCTACTTCAAGATTGGAGCGTGCCGCCATGGGGACCGATGCTCCAGACTCCACAACAAGCCCACCTTCAGCCAGGTAAAGGCCGGATCCAAGCTATTTATCTAAACAACTCTTTTAAAACAGAATTTATATTTGAAACGGAGACCAGAACAAGCGGAAAACACTGATTAAAACATACATGTGCAGAAAGGCAAAACGAAAGAAAAATACAAGAAGTACCACCTGTCAAGAACATCTGTTTAGGCAGTAGGGGTGTAACATTCACTAATGTTCACAACTTGTATTTTGGTTTGTGCACTTTGTTTTGCTTTTATTTATGTTTGGTTTTATTTTTACCTCTGGTAGTCAAATCAAACAGGTAATTATGAGACTTAAACAAATGTATTTTAAAACACAAAAATTTGGGTGTAGCTTACAGGATTTTATGTACTCCGAATACTCATAGCATACACAGTGAGATCTATTTTCTTGTGTTTATATTTCTCCCGTGCACACTTAGTGTTTATTGATGTAATACACATGCTGTATACTGTGTGGTAAAACCTTGGTGTGTGTGTACATTTGAGACGCTTTTGCCCTATACAAACTGTGAGCATTTTATTTTTGTCACAGACTATTGCCCTCTTGAATATTTACCGGAACCCCCAGAACACTGCCCAGTCCGCAGACGGGATAAGTAAGTCTACCTCCCTTCATACTCTGACATTTTTGATGTAGGGAGTGGGAACACATTGGTGGGGGGTGTTGGTTGTGTATTGGGGTCGTCATTAGTGGACTAATCTGTAATTTTAACCTCATGGTTTTGTTGCAAAAATACAGAACAAAGTGCATTCCATATCAGTTTAATGTGGAACCTGTCATTTAATCTTTAAAATACGGAGCTATTCTGTATTTCAAGAAATGACCCTATTTATGACAAAGCGATGGAAACATCGCTGGGTGGAATAGGAGACAGTGACCAAACAAATTATTTTTAAAAGTGTGTGGGACATACCCCCAGTATAACGGTCCCAGTGCCCATGTTTATACTCTGATAGATTTATGTGTATGCACATGTACTTGAAGATAGGGTTACATTCGGATAAATTCAGCATGGTTATATTTGCATATATCAGATCTCTACCATGCAGAGCACATTCTTCATCTCTTTAAGTATGAATTCTGTAAACCTGTTGAAGCGTTATATTATACCCACTGCTATATTTTGTGACCATGCTTCATCACATCAACTTACTACCTCATGCTGAGTTATATTATGCTAATTGTTTAGTATTTATTGGTCTTAATGGTACATAATATATTGTTAATCGCGTGGAGTCTGTGAAGAGGCAGCCTAGTAAGTATTTGAGTGTACACTGGACACTACTGTATTAATGACAGTAAAGATTTGAATTTTGAAAAGCCTGAGAATCAAACAAACTGAAAATGGTTGCATATACAAGCTTGATAAATGTCATCAACGGGGGTGCTAGGTCTGTTTGGGCATGCCGGGTTTTGTGTTGCAGCTGTTACTATAAAATCTTTTAACATTACTTATAAATTCAGTATTTTCATATTTGTGTGTATCTCCCATGTTGAAGACTTTCCTCCTCACTGTTATTGTTTTGTAAATATGTTGAAGCATTCTCTATATTTTAATCCCGATCATTTTGCTAAATCATGGGGAATGTTATTTGTGCTTACTGTTAATTACCTAATGTCTAAATGTGCTTAGTATTTGAGATGTGATGCTGCAGTGTCTTATGAGAATAGTCTGTAGTCTTTGAAGAAGCATCCAAGTTAGAATTTCAATGTTATTTGTATATATGACAGGAAAACAAATTATGAAAATGGTTCCATTGCAAATTTGGCAAAAAAAAAAATCAGCGAAGGTGCTTGATCTGCTGGTCTTTATATAAAAAAATATTCAGATTGGATGTTCTGTTCTTTTTTCCAGATGCGGTCAGTGATGTGGAGATGCAGGAACATTATGATGAGTTCTTTGAGGTAAGCTCTTCATTGGGTTTGACACAGAAACATAATTACATAAGGATAACAAGATGCAAATTTGACTCCTTTCACTTTCACACAATAGTTCTGTTTAGACAATCTAGTGGTTCATCAGGAAGTCATATATCTTAAGCATTTTAAACAGGGAATTTGATTTTTGCATTTATTTTGATCATAACATTCTGCTGTCTCTGCATTTACTGATTGAAATATTAAAAGTCCTGGACCACTGCTTCCTTCATGAATGTCCTATGCTGAACACCCACAAGTGACAGTGAAGTAGTTTACTACCATTCCACATAAAATACAATGTATAAAATATTTCATAATACACATAATAAAAAATATGTAACAGTCTATTGTAGGGTTGGGCGAGGTCAACGAATTTGGTCGTACAATTTTTAATTGGAATCCGGGGGAGGGGGGGTAGTCAGCTGTGCTGTGCATTATGGGATGAGATGTTTGTTTACAGTTAGCACTTTAGCAACATAGTCCCATGGAGCTTGCAGCTGTGGGGAGGGGCAGAGCCTCATACAAATATGGCCCAATGACCATAATAGGTCCCAACTTTCAAAAGCTCATAAGAACAAGCAATATTTGCTTATTTAGCAAACAGCTCAGGGAAAGGCAGAGTTAAGGCACAGAAACTCCGCCGACAATTCCCACATGTTAATTCTGACCAATCAAAAAGCAGTTTAGGAAATATGTTCAATGACAAATCTGTCCAGAGCTTGATGTATATGTTGTCACATGACTGCATTTTAGTTCATTTCAACTGGTCTGGAACAGAGCACTGAAGTGTTGTGTGAAAAGGACCTAAAAAGGCAAAAAATTCTACACTATCATTTGTTGCCCTTGGTCCGGACCAAATGAACCCAACCACATATGTGAAAGCACACTGTCCGCGAGCTGGTTGTTGCTGCGACGGGGCCAGGGCGGAGAATCCCGATGCTGGCTCAGCATCGTGATGTGTAAAGGCCATCAGTGATGGACGATGGCATCGTCTGTCGACCCAACCCTTGTCTATTGTGAAATATGGATATAGACAAATCCATTTCTAGCTGTCCTCCATTAGTTTTTTGAGAGCATTCAAGTAGTACAAGTTTAAGCGTGTCCATTTAAGGCTTATAAATGTGTTTATGCTACTTGTTATCTTGTTATAAGCATGAATGGTGTGTTAATAGAACTCTGATATATCTACGTAGGTACACTTAGGGTGTTTTCACATATAGTACTCTTTAATGGAGCCAGACTCAGCCCTCTAGAAGTGGTCCAAAAAGTGGAGCAACAGAAGGGGAACCCAGTTCTAATTCTGTTCACATTTAGTCCATTTGAAAAGGGTACTCACTACTTTTTATTGGCCACTTCATCTGGGGCCTCAGTTCTTTCCCCTCTCTTCACACTTTAGTTCCTGTGGAGCTTTCATACGGGCTGTAAACTGCGGGAGCATCTTTGCATTCCTGTGTGTTGTAAATAGTTGACATTTTATGTTTTTAAGAGTCATTGTCATAACTACTCCTCTTCCAACACCTGTGGCCATTTTTTTCTTGTTTTTCCTTGAGCTTTTCCACCTAAACTGCCTATGGCAAGCATAGAGGGCAAACACTGTCGATGCAAACAGGAACCTTTGTGTTCAAAATGCACAAATCAAAAGAACAAACAGGGCCCGATGGGGTCCTTGGAAAGGATGAAACAGACCACATGTGAAAACACCTTAAGTATAACAGTATTTATTCAACCCAGATTTTACATTTTGGGAATAACTGGGTAATGAAAATATTTAGTGGTACTGACTAGTATTTCTTTATGATCTATTAGAACTTAGAAGTTTTTGATGTTTCAGTTTGGTTGTCAATATTTATAATTACCAGGGTATCATATCACATACCATAAATAATGTTGGATTACAATGATTAATTGCATGCTCTAATTCCCCCTCTTGTAGGAAGTCTTTACAGAGATGGAAGAGAAGTATGGCGAGGTGGAGGAGATGAACGTGTGTGATAATCTGGGTGATCATTTGGTGGGGAATGTCTATGTAAAGGTGAGTGTGACTAAAAAAAGGAAACAGTGACACAGTTTAAAATTCTAGTGAGCCAGAGAGTTGCTCTGTAACTCTAGAGACAACATGGCCTCATTTCTATCTGGCTTGAGTCTGGTGCTGTCCAGTGAGTGACCAAACAAAAACTGCTGTGTTCTCTTCTTACTGTGCCCCTTCATTGCCATTGTCATTGAAAGTTCTGTCTGGCAAAAGCTCTTCCCTACTTAATGGTGTGCTAAAAAAGAATCAGTGTCCCTTTGTAAATATTTTTTTACATTAATACAAGTGGTTAGAAATTGCGATACGTGTGAGGAGTGCTTTGGTCATCCTGCTCTGCCATTTAGAGAGCATCAGCTCAGATGGCCCGATCAGTGATTTGGCCCCAAGATGATGTCATAAGGGGAAAGGTTACCAGCCCTTTCTTGTTCTTTTCCAGCCCAGAGAATTTCACAAACCTTCTATTAAAAAAAATGTGCTCCACCAACTGTCATGGCTTGAGCGAAGCATTTCAGTTGCTGGGTGCTTGGATGTAAAAATGAGCAAAAATGTGTTCCTTCACGCAAGAATTAGCCTGTCTGCACCGAATGTTTCGCCAAAGACTGTTTCCTGTACTTGGGCCAGTACAGAGCTGGTTATGCTGAACGGCTGAAAATTAAGGCTGGATCAGTACCAAATCTCCCTGGACAAGTCAGTCAATTAAACGCTATATAAATGTTTAAGTATATGGATGCCTAGCTTTTTACACTTTGAATCTGGCTGTAACATTACCTCTGCAGCTAACAGCCCAGTTAGCAAGCTGCTGCCGCAAATGTAAAGGTAGATAGCATTAGGCATGTGTGTGAATACACACATTAACTCCAGTATTGTACTTTGTTGTTTGGACAACCATGCTTCTGTTGGTCTACGAGCCATTGCTATACACTATAAACATTAGCGCATGGTACCGCAAGCTGGCCCTTCACCCACCCTCCACCTTGCCCCACCTCTCGCCTTCTCACCCCGCCTCTCTCCTCCTCCTTATCATTTAAAGCTACAGATGCAGAAACGGCACATCCTGGGGAAATCTCATTGTGGGACTGGCTCAAAGGGGCTGTAATTCTGCACCAAGCCTGAATTTCCGAAAGGGACTTCAGATACAGTATTAGGGGACCACTAAGACCTCTATAAATACATAAAAAAATCATCCGGTCATTGGACCTTTAAAATGCCCAGAACAGGACCTGCTGTTTCTAAATGTCTGTTCCAGACATTTGTCATTCATAACATTTTTTCTGACTCTGCAGTTTCGTCGTGAGGAGGACGCCGAGAAGGCTGTGCTGAACCTGAATAACCGCTGGTTTAATGGGCAGCCCATCCACGCTGAACTTTCCCCGGTTACAGATTTTAGGGAGGCCTGCTGCAGGCAGTATGAAATGGGGTAAGTGGTGCTGCGCACAGACCTTTATACATACAGGCCTCTCGGTTAAGTTCCTGTTTGCAAGTTTCACATATTCTATCGACACACCACCTTTGATTTTTAGCTTGTGTGGTGACTTTTGCGTTTGTGTTCCCAGATTGTTCTGTGTCCATATGCATTTTTGATTGGTCAGACGTGTGAAATCTGCTCAGGGAATTGCTTGGGGGAAAAAGTCAATTTAGATTATGTCATTGGTTCAATTTTTTGCCATTTAGTTTTTGAGTTTTATCTTTTAACACTCGAGCCTCTTATTTGGCACATTAGCTGTAAAACTGAGAATGAAATATTCCTCTTAAATGTGATATTTTGCTTTCTTGATGCCTAAAAATGTTCTCTAACAGTTGATGGAACACTTTGAGCCTGCCCACCAATAATCATCCACTGTATTTTCTCAGTAAATGTAGTCTGTTTTTTAACTTGTCTCCTTTTTACAAATGAAAACACATCTAGCTCAATATTTTACTGGTTTGGTCAGAATAATTATTGCATGTCTGGAACAACCAAACAACCCAGACACATGCTTTACTCCCAATTTGTCTGAATGTCATGCCCACTCTACACCTAAACTGGACAAAGGCTGGATAATGTGTTGAGTAAAACACAATTTAGGTGTATGAGGTTTCACAGTCACGCAGTTTGAAATGACTTCAGCCGTGTAGGTTTAAGTGTTTCGCTGCATTGAATAAATTAACAGCAGCCCAATAACTGGGTCATGAATGCAGCTCCAACAAGCCTGAAACAGCATATTACTGTCTTTTTAGGGAGAATAGGAAATCAGGTTTAAAAATGAATTTGGATATAATGTCATTCCTTGACTCTCTTTGTTGAATATGACAATTACGTTTCTTTGGAACAATACCCCACAACCTGTGTTTTTACATGTATAATTTTACAGACACTGCGAACAATGAAACAGTCATGATAACAGACAACAGTTTAAAAAAAACATTTTAGATTACAAAGGAAATGTAGGTGCACATCACACTTATTTTGGACTGTTTGGTTGTAAGGGATCATTTTACATTTCCTTTACATTTTTTTTCTTTGTTTGCCAATTAGAGTTCATTTTAAAGTGTTGTGGTTTTCCTGTTGTTTTTTCTACCTTGAATTGCATACTCTGTTATTCCATTGTAATGCTTATCATTTTCTATATCGTAGCTGTCAGGCCAAAAACTCGTATGTCCATTTTCAGGAAAAAACAAAATCTATGTATATTCTAAATAAATATTGTCATGAAACTATTTTCTATACTTTTCATTGGTTAATAGTTTCTAACTTTTACAGACCCACATGGAGACTGACCAATAGTATCGATTTATGGGGGGGGGGGGAACCAAGACCAAAAGTGGCGTTACGAGGTTTCCGCCAGACAGCGACTCTATATATTATCAGAGACTAGTTATCTCTGTCATATATTTTCGTACATTGTTTTTCTTATCCTAATTGTAAATCTCTTGTGATGTCTGGAGGCTCGATGCACCTTTTTTATATAGATCAAATGTATAATAAGTATAATAAGTTTCATTAAATATTTCATACCATTTACACTTTCTGGTCCAAAATAGAGAGGTCTCTATTCTACTCTTATTCTTATCGTTACTGTGTTTTTCCTCTGTTGTCCTCTAGAGAGTGCACTCGGGGTGGCTTCTGCAATTTCATGCATCTGAAGCCAATCTCTCGAGAGCTCAGGAGAGAGCTGTATGGTCGCCGGCGAAAGAGGTGTGTTATTCTTTTTTTCAAACAATTTTCAAAAGTGTTTGTTTTGGTGATGTTATGTCCACCTTTCTATAATTATTTCAATGTAGTGTAGTTCCATCACATAATAAACAAAAATGAAAAACAGTTGGACTGGTAGTAAAGAAATAGTAGTACAAAGGTAAATAAAGCCACAGACAGGTATAGTTTATATTCAGAAGAAGCCAAGGGGAATTGGGAAACCATCGACAGTATTGGGGAATTGGAGTAATAGAAGTTGTCACTTCAACAACAGTGGATAGTGGGAACACATGAGAATACCCAGGCACCCTGATGAACCCAGTTTTCTGTTGTCTAGCCAAAAACTATTACTATTTATAGGTGCTGCCCAGCTTTTTTTGTGATAAACAGTTGAATGGAAAATCTAATAGCCATTTTCACTTGGTGAATGGCTTAAATACAGAAAAGAAATTTCACACTGTGTGGTGTGGCGGCATCACATGTTAGTTTATTAAAAAAAAAAACTTGCAGAATTGGGACAGGCAGGCACCAGCAAGAGTGAAAGCTCTGTAGTCTGGTTTGATGGTTTGGTAGACCTTGGCACTGAGGATAAAACAGGAAGCAGAGCTGGAGGCGGCACGTATGAAGATAAGATTTGCACTGGGAGTGACGAGGATGGATGGTATCAGAAATGGCTGTAGGAGGAAAAATCAGAGAGGCGAGATTGTGTTGGTTCTGGCCTGTGCTGTTTAGAGACTAAGTGTTAGGAGAAGGATGCTGTTTAACAAGGTCTCCATTACAGTGCACACGTGTTTGTTTTGTACTAGCAGTTTAGATTTTACACTTTATTACTGTTTATTACTCATTAATGATCAGTATTGGGGCTAGTTACTGAAAAAATATTACATATTACTCTCAAAATAGTAATGCCTTACTTTTACTCCCTGGAGAAAGTATTATTAGTTATATTACTAGTTAATTTTTTTCTTAATTACTCTATAATTGTCTGAGATGCATCAGATGGAGGGAGAACATACAAAGGAGGAGTGTTCTTTAGGGTCTTTATTACGCGAACAACAGACTGGCACTGTCTAGCACAAATAACTACAAACAACAGTACTTGTGCAATCAAGTACAAACATATATTTACTTCCTCAATGTTTAACAAACTCTGTCTAGTGCAATCAATCAATTTGATTCTCAATTTATAACAAGGACAAGAACTTATCAACCTCCTCAATGTTTAACAAAAATCATACAGTGCAAAAAATCAAGTTGATTGTCGATTAAAAATTACAAACAAAAAAAAAAATTAACTTCCTCAAAAAAATATATCCTAAAATAAAAACGACTGGCCTTACCAGCACTGTGTTGAGGAGAGGTAATTTGTTAAAAAGCAAAACACAGTGCAGAGGAGAGGTAGGTTGTTAAAATGAGTTAAAACAAATGCAGAAAACAACAACTTTATTTATAAAGCGCTTTAAAACAACCACAGCTGACACAAAGTGCTGTACAGTGAGACTGAAATAAACAATGTTCATGAAAATTGAGAAGTTAATAATAATACTAATAATGATAAATAATAAATAAAGCGAATAAAATTTAAGTCTCACCGAGGCCGAAAGCCAGCGAATAAAAATGAGTTTTTAAAATTGCCCGTGAAGGGGCCTCTCTAACATGCAAGGGCAGGCTATTCCGCATTTTAGGCACCACAACAGAAAAAGCCCTGTCCCCGCTAACCTCCCTTTTGGATCTTGGACTCAAAATAAATAAATGAAAAATACAGTTGATATTTACTGTAATGCATTTTTCTGGTGCAAAATATGAGCTTCTGAATGTGTCGGCTTATTTGTCATAGTGGTTATACGTCATAAGGAGGAATCTCTCAAAGCGCTTGTCTCCTAACCTGTTCCTCCATTGAGTGAGAACAAGGCTTCCCAGGCTGAAAAGCCTCTCCAATGGAGCACTGGATGCTGGTGCTGTATAGTTCTTAATTCTGGGGAAGTTGCCTAGGACCCCCATCTCTGACCCAGACTTCAGGTACTCAACTCCCCGTCTGGACCAAAAGATCCTGAATCCTGCTCTTCCTCAAACACAGTCGTCCTCACTACTGCTTGATGCTGGACTAATCTGTGGAGGCCTGACCTGATGCTCCTCATTGTGGGGGGCAGCCAGGGGTGAAGCACGACACTCTGATATCAGCAGAGTCTTTAGGGCCTCTCCCCTGGTCTCTTCCCCCAACCACCTCATCTTGAACTTGGGCAGAGTGACAGCACACAGGAGACCCTCCCTACTGTCCAAAACAGAAGCAAAGAGGGTTTTGGTGGCCTGTAAGAAAGAGATTTCTAAAATTAGGTATTTCTCTTAGAGGAAAAACATACCTTTGTTTGGAAGGAGTTGACATGTAAATGATGAAACAGGCATATTGACTACACCAGGTCTTTAGAAACACAGTACCAGTAAACAATTCTTACATTCTCTAAGAGCCTATTTCAGTGTGAAATTTAGAAGACCGTGATAATGGAAGCATCTGTGATAGTGGAGGGTGTGCAAAAGTGCATATGACAGGCTTCTCTCATATCACACAAAGTTACAGTCAGTCCTAAATACACTCTCACAGCCTACCTGCACTATGACCCCAGGCAGATTTGCCAACATCTCGGAGAGACATTTCTCTTGGGAAAACGGCTGGTCTGTCCCTGCTATCGGTATTTTGCAGGTTATCTTTCGAAAAGATAGCGATTCGACAGTAGAAAGAGGTAACATTTCTTCTACTACGTACGAGGCAACAAGCTAATTTATCTCGGATTTTGACGTTGGTAGTACTTTGTGTTCAATTGAAAGTTTTTGCTGCTTGTGGGGCTGCTCGTTCATGTCACTGTCGCTTCACAACGAACTTGATGTGTCCGTGCTGTCGCTGCAGGTGCTTCTTCAAGTTGGAGGTAGAGTTACAAGCGGTTGAGAGCAGTTTTCTCCCGGGCAGAGTGTGCACTTCACCGCCGAGTAATTTTCCTTCCGTTGAACATATTCAAAATAATGACTGAATCTCCCCCCTTCGAAACTAGCTTTCTGTTGCTGAGAAACTTCTTCTAAAAAAGAGCTTGCCGTTGTTGACGCTTCCATTTTTCCCCATCTGCCTTTGCGGGTGCCACCCTGCTGCTGTGTGGACCAATCGGTGATGGTAAATGATACTTCGTGCCAAACCCAGACGAATCACTGTTCCATTCCCTCTCTCCTTCCCTTCTGTTCTGTGTTGTGTGCCTTGTGTTTGATGAAGGTGCTACTGGCAAATGTAATGCAAGTAACTAGCTCAGGAAAACTGTAATAATATTACCATTTTCAGACGAGTAGTATTTGCAATTCTTGAAACTGCTCTTAAAATCTAAGTCCAAACTGATTTTTGGCTCCATGGAGTGGAGATCCTGCTGGTCAGGGTGTTTCCTCTTGATAGGTTTCAGTTCGTTCTGTGCAAAATCACCAAAACAAGCGTTTAAGGTAGATCATATTGTACAGAACTGTCCACACATTCGGGGCAGGTTTGGTCAAACTTTACTATCATTTATACTTCTTAATATTCACTGTTCTGAATGTCACATCTTATGTCTGTTGCACTAAATGTACGCTGTGAAACTTGAGCTTCAACTTTTGGTCCCTTTGTAAACTGTGTTTGTTTGAGATGACAACGTTCACTTAGATTTTGGCTTTGACTTTAGCTCTGAAATCAAGGTATAACATTTTGTGAATCAATTTTCTCCCCTTCAGGCACCGCTCCCGCTCCCGCTCTCGTGAACGCCGCTCCCGCTCCCGTGAACGCAACCGAGGCGGCGGTGGTGGCGGCGGTGGCGGAGGCGGCGGAGGAGGCGGCGGAGGAGGAGGACGAGACCGCGAGCGAAGGAGGTCTCGGGATAGAGAACGCTCTGGAAGATTTTAAAACCCATCCAGCTTTCCTCCTCCCACACACTCTGCTCTCAATTTGTCATCTTCAGCCCTAATGGCAAAAAAAAATGTAACCTGTGTTACATGTTTTTACATTGAGTTCGACTTTTGTTTTTTGTAGCCCACCCCTTTCCTATGTGTCCTCTATCCTTTTTACATACATAGTTTCTCAATAAAAAAAATCCTTAGTAATTGTACTGTGGCACTGTAATATCTACTCTGAAATCTGAGCAGCATTTTATTGTCTTTGATGTTGCCTTTATCTTGTGAACTGAGGTCCTGTAAGTAAAAATAACTTCTTTTTTTATTGTAAGAATCAGTGCTGGATCTCCTTGCCTGAATATGTGACCAGTGGGTATAGAATGAATGGAACTGAATGTGTTTGTCTCCAACTTTTTTTACTTTAATGGGCCTTTTTTTTTTCATTTTTGGTTGTCAATTAAGGAAAAGTATTGTCAAGTTACTGTTCTTTTAAAATTTGGGTACCAGAAATGGGCAGAATTAAATTTCTAATCGATCAATGTGGAGGAGTTTTGCTTAAAGCATTGACGGTGTGTTGCTGGCACAGTGAAATGGAGGGAAAAGAGAGGCCTTTTAGATCTGGGGCAGGTCTTGGTCTGTATGATTAATTATAGCAAAAAAACAGGGAAGAAGTACACTTTTTATATTTCCATTTCGGTCTCCACTCTAAATACTTCAAGCGCAAAAAAAACCCTTTTTCTGTGGGTCAATTAAAAGATTTTGGTGTCAGGAAACATGATTCTATGAGCCGTTTCGATGGTTCCCTTATTCTGACGTCAGAATAACTACTTTTGCATAGAGCCACCCTTATCTGTCAAGCCACATCCACTAGATTAGTAGAAGATCTGACATTATGCATAAGATGCAGAGCGTTTCAGTCACAAATTAAGTGTTGTGTTCATCTTGCTCTGGGTCTGACTCCAGGTTGAAGGTATAGGGCTGATCATGCCTCTGTTTTTTGTAATTTTCACCTGTGGTAAATGTGCAGTGTAAGCATGGGATGAGTGGGGAGTGGCCAGCAACATCTTTTTTGCACAAAATGCCAGAGCCCTTAAACGGCTCATTTTGAAACGGTGAAATCTCTATATGAGTGATTTTGTGCAGCCCATATGCCTATTATAACTAAAGTGAGTTTTGCATAATATGTCCCCTTTAAAGCTCTTCAGAGTAATATTAGGCATCAGAGATGTGTCTCCTCTTAAGTTTTTTTAAGCTGATAAAGCCTAATTACACAGGTGTGAGAAAACAAGTGGAGGTAGGCCTGGATTTCAGTTTTCCACTCATTTGTCAGACGTGTTCCTCTATTGCACAGTAATAAACTCACATGCTATGAGGCACAAAACTAAATGCACGCAGATTCATGCTGTGTAACGTTTTGTGCATCTTTTCTATTACTGAATGGTTTTGCAGTGACATGCATGTGCTCGTTTAAGCTTTTGTGGATCAGAGATCAGAATCAGAAAACTTCATTCCTTGGGGAAATTGCTTGTGATTTCACAGAGAAAAGAACAGTATATAGAGATTAAACAAATTCAATAAAAATCTGTAGAAAAAGCGATAAGAAATGACAAACGCAGGGTAAAAATCGTTATGGCTGCAATTGAGATAAGTAATACAGGAAGTAGTGGTGTTCACAAGGTAAGACTAATACACATCCACTTATATGGACAAAGGTATTGCGACACTTTTGTCCATGTAGTGTAATAAAAAATGTAAATAAGAAATGATTTAGCACTTCTTTGGAAAACTTCGATACTGTGTCCTGCCATGAAACACGTTTAGAATTGTGAATGAACATTTTAAAGCAATATAAAATCCCCAAAGCCTACATTTGTCTGATTTCTCATTGTACACGTGAGTTAACTTGCTGTACGTCGTGTGACTAGGAGGCGTTTTGTTTTTGTTAAAATCGAAGGCTCGACAAAATTACGTTTCTAATTGGTCAGAAGCGGCACCACCCCCGTTGCAGCCAATCAGGGTCAGAGAACCAACCAAAGCTTACCCCTGATTGGCTGCCTGCTAGGCTCTTTAACTCGTGAGAGCAGCTGGCGGGGCTGTTCTCTCGCTCTCAGGTTTTGGGAAGGTCAGAACTGGACTTGTGCCTTTATTTTGCTTAAACAGCTTTTTATCCAACATTCAGGTGAGCGAAACCACTATTTTTATCCGAAAGCCACTCGTTTATCACGTTTATTCAAGTAAACGGCTGCGTTTTCAATGCATCTGGCATCATCATGGGACCCACGTGTGCAGAATTGTCAGTGTATTAATTGACTAAATGTAATTTCGCTCTATTTATTACTGAGGTTTTTTTCTACATTTTTTAATGTAACATAATAAGCACTCCTACGTGCTCCATGATATGATGAAACCTCCTCAGCATCTCTGTACAGACCGGCTGCAGAGGCTTAGTGTGGATTGCATCAGCCAGTGTGAAAATGTCTCTTTAACTTGAGGTAGGAGA
>JBBMFX010000002.1:1888409-1905981 GCA_037832545.1 Rhabdalestes septentrionalis | reverse complement strand
GAGAGGGGGTCTCGAACTGAAATCAAGCTCTTAGATGCCAGGAATCTGAATTTACATGAGGTGAAACAGGGACATGTGCAAAAATGGAAACAAATACATTTTACAAGTTAAACAAATTATAAAATTCAACATCTGTTAACGCCAGCAAGTGCATTGCAAGATGTGTCCTGTTTGCTGTATTATGTAACTATATTATGTCCCATATTATGTATTATTTTTCCCTTCTTCCACAACTGCTATGTCCCATTTTATGTGCTATTTTTCATATATTATGTAATTTAATTGCAAAATTAAATTATTGTTTTTAATGTGCAAGAATGGAAAATCTGGATGATTTGGGTTCATAGCTGCGACATAGCTGTCACAAATATTCAAATGTGACCCATTTATTGTTTATAATAGGTACAAATATTGTCTATATTTAAAACAGATGATCACATGAGGGCTGTCTATAGTAATCTTTAGTGTTTTGTTCTCGTGGGCCTTTATGTGGCCTAGAAATGAACTGCTAATGTCTTTCCACAACTAAACCAAGCAAATTTCTTTAAAATGTTTATAACTTAAAGAAATACTTCAGTCCATAACACTGAAATTGACTACCATCATTGTTAACAATGCATAAATATCAATAGTCACACATTTGCATCATTAAAATGGTATGCTAACTGGTGACAACTGGCTTCCATTCATTTTTAACAACATCAGCATGCATGGGTAAACTAGAGGTGTCAAATCTTATTCACCCATGTGGCCACAGGTTTTCTATCCAATCAACTTATTTAATCAGTTGGTTTCAGTCTGCAATCAACGAATAATGTAAAATCCCACTTTGTTGGAATAAAAACTGAACCAACAAATCTCCTCCTCCACTGAATGTCTATTTAAAAGTACCAATTTTAGATCAAATCCTTTACAATATGTTTATCAATAAAGATGACTTAGGATCAACATCTTGCACATGCATTATACCGAAGTGGCACAAAAAGTTGCATTGTTCTTGGGACTGGCACACATCCCCTTCTCAATGTTAACTTAACATGCATCACATTTCTGGCACCTTTCAAAAGAGATGATTTCAGTTTCTTGAATTTAATTAAGTGTTTAAGCATATGCTATGATTTTTAATATTGATACATTAGGCTCTGTCTAAAATATAGAATATATATACAGATCTGTCACCGTTTTTACTCTACAGACGGAAATACATTATCATGTTGTTTATTTAATGTTACAATAAAGGCAAAGCTAAATATTTTTGTATATAGTTCACAAATAATCGTACAATATTTGTGAATTTTCATTTTATAACATTTTCACTGGATCTGTCTCATCATTTATATTGCCTTGTGACCTTCCTATTTATTATAAAATACTGTATTCTATAAATAAGTTTATTTTCATTTAAGTCAAGTCTATATTTAGAATGAAAAACATTTCTTAAAAGATTTTGCCAACAACTTCAAAGCAATGAAATCTATAGCATGGACTTGCCTTACAAAAATGAGGTATTTTCTTTTTTTTCAGATAAGTATTTACAGTTCAGAGAAGTCTTCCTTACATTGGAAAAAAATACTGCTCATTAGAAATTAATACTACATTAAAATGGTCTCAGTTATATTGCAGAATACATCTATTTGGTTTTGCAGTTTTAAAATCTGTTTCTACTAATATTGTGCAACTTAACCTTTAAATACCTTGTATTTGTACCATTGTGATTTTAGGATTAATATAGACACAGGACATTAAGTACATTAACACATCTCAAAGTATGCCTTTAACCACAACTTCAAACTAATCAACTAAAAATACAACATGAACACATTGAGGGGATTCTTGAAGTGATGATGACATTGATGTCCAGAGTTTATTGGAGAGGTCACTGGATGACAATCTTTCAAACCTCATTTATTAAAAAGATTAAATACATGTAAATACAAATAAATTAGAAGTTATCCATTGTATTTGCACTTTCAACATATTTTTATTGATTTACTATGTATTTCACATATTTCTTCTATTTTATCTTTTATTTTATTCCTGTAAAGCACATTAAATTACATAGACATAGCTATATACATAAACTTGACTATCACAAGAGACCCACCAAGCTCCAAGCATTTCACTGAATCCAAATGTCTCCAGCATTCATTTATACTTCAATATCTATTTATTTTAGCCAATGTATTCATTGCAAATTGGTTTTATGGATGCATTCATTTCCCCCCTTCTCTCCTGGTATGCTTTGCTTGACTATTCTGGGTACACAAACTCCCTGACATTTTTTTTTTGTCTGTGCCTAATACATAACCTCATGAACGTCAAGATTTTATTAACCCATGCTTATTCTGCACGTGACAAGAGGGACTGATTAGACCTGTCCTACACATTAAAGTCCTATGGTTAGTTTACAAAGAAACTAAAAGTTAAGAAATACAAAACAAAAAACAAAAAAAACCCAAACAAACAAACAAAAAAACAGGCTTGATTTAAGGGTATAATTTAGCAAAGCATGCAGGTCTAAAACAAACATACAAACAAAACAAATTAATAAGTAAGACAACTACATCTATATTCAAAAGCCTTTTCTTGAGAAAATTTCTCTACGTACAAAACTTCCTATCAGTAAAACCAATCACCGCAAGAAATACCTCAACAGTTTGCCAGTGTGTAGATACTGAAGGGAGCGATAGTGAGAACACTCCTAATGCCACAACAGTGCAGTTTCGTTGAGGGAACTTGGAGTGAGTCAGCAGTGTCTATTTGGAATGCTCTCCCCCTTTTCTAGGATTACTTGAAAAAGTCAAGTCATTTCGAATTCAATGGCTGCAAAAACATTGAGACGTGTAGATTTGCTCTAAAAGAATTTTGCGGCAACAGTTAACAAAACCAAAGTAGTTGAATCTGCAGGATCTTTTTTTTTTTTTTTTGCGTGTCACTTTCAGAAGGATAAAGGTGACATCATTAATAAAACAACATGTTCTATCATTATATCAGAAATAACTCTGCAGATGACATTTTTTTTTAAACAAAAACATTGAACCTCTATGCAAAACGTCTCAGCATAAAGAATGAAGACAGGTTAAATAAGAGTTAAAGCAAAGTACAGATGCAGTAAAGCACAGTCATCTATAACCCTGTCCTCTACCTTACAGACTGTCCTACATCTACCCCTCCCACACCGCTAACCTCTACATGGAGGATTAAGGGCTCCTGAAAAGAAACAAACAAAAAAAAAAAACATATGAAAGCATATTTTAGCAATATTTACATTATTGGTGATATGTTTATTTGGTTCAATTTAAATTAAGTTCGGTTTATATATATATTTTCATTTAAATTAAGTTTGAGTAATCTGGATAAGACACGTGATAGAGCTTTAGTAGATGCAACTGGATATTTCATCTGGAACTTCTCTGCTGCGATGATCAAAATGGCGTTAAAACAGACGACAAGTTTTAAGTTCTGATCTTCATATGGCCAGTGAGAAATCACCGGTGCAGAACTAGTGTAAAGCAAATCAACATAACACACTGAAATGGTCCAACATTCAATCTGGTGATCTCAGATAAGAATTGTGAAGGTAAAAGAGAAAGTTTCATGGCTTTGATGGCTCAGGTTGGCGCGCAGTAGTAAGTCTTGGTCTTCGTTATTGTTCAGATGTGCAGCGAAGAACTGGAAGGTTATCTTCGTGTACTGTTAAGATCTTCAACCCATGCTGTCGATTACAAGATCATAGGCTACATTAAAAGCAGATTTCACGGCACAAACCTGTGAAACTTGACGTTGCTGTCCCAGAAAAATACACAGATTCTTTCAAAAGAGAAAGTGAAGAAGAAGGCCAGAGGAATGTTGTCCAAAATCTTGGCATGACTGGAAATAATGAAACTACTGAGAGTCGGAGTCACTTACGTCAAGAGTCTGGGAACCCAGAATCCAAACTGATCTCTTTTTTTATTTTATTTTATTTCATGTGGCGTACCAAACACAAGTAATTACACAATTTAAAAGACAATATTCTTGTTTTCCTGACATATTCTAAACAAATGTAGATCTGGATTTCATCAACGAGCTCCAGCGAGAGTACATCATGGCACAGAATGGAAAAAAGACTGAAGACTGAATAGAGAGAGAAATGCAGGGATGTTCATAGAAAAGAGCAAGAGAAGAACAGAGAATGATACATCCATCTTTGAGACTGATCTTTGGAGAGAGGTATTCGGCTGGAGGAGAGATTGATTACTGGTCTCCAAGTTGAACTAGTGATTCATTCGTCATTCAGATATTTGGCAAAGAAGAGGATCTGGAGAGTTACCAGCTGTGTGAACTGAAGAAAAGAAAAAAAATACAATATGTGCAGCATCTTTGGTGTGGAGAACTTCTCTTGATCTTCAATTTCTTCTCCATCAAGAAGGGATAAGTATCGTGGACCAAGAATCAAGCAGGAACAAGCAAGACGAATTGTCTGGACAAATGTGCGGCCTTCAAGTTTTCTTCAGAAAGTAAATTAGGAAGTTCTTGAACAAAATCCCAATGGATAGTGGGTGAGCTTCTTCAATCATTTCTCCAAATTGTGTCCTGAGTAAATCTTGAGAAAGTCACAGAACAAATATCCAGTTTTTTTTTTACAGCCTATTTTAAAATGTACGTAGAAAACATGTTTCCTTCAATTTTTCAGCTAATATTCTAATTATTTTTTCAAAATGTATTCAATTTCCCTTTTAAAAAAGATTTCAAAAGTACTAAATAAATAAGAGAATTTCTGTAATGTTATTTGCAATGTTTTTTATGGAATTACTTTAGCAAGAAAGATCAATTTACACATCTTTTATTAAGAATAGCTTTAGAATGCTAATATTAATGGTGTGGTGTTGTCATATGACACTCAGCAACAAAGCTGCCCACCTTAAAGTGTTTACAAGGCTCTTAGCAGCAGCCAAACATCCTCCTATTAAGAATGAGCTAAATTAAATTCCTGAACAAGTACTGCTACTTCTGATGTACTCAGATATATAAGATGAACGCATTCAGTTGTTTAACAGGAAAATGACAGTAAAAGCATTGTTACGATATAATATGATAAATATATAATTAGTATGCACATTTTTATTGCAATAACTGGTTCATTTTGTTAATGATCATTCATGTGCCTTAAATAAGTGTACACAAATAAGGCTCTGAGCTCAGGTATAAATCCTATCTGGTTAAAATAAAATAATAATATTAAATGATATTTAACCCTTTATCCAATCAAACAATTACAGTGAAAGTAAGATTTATTTTTTATTATTAATTCTGGCTATTTTAGATTTTAGTATCTGATCTACATTTTAATAAATATATTTATTCTATCTATATAAAAAACCAAAACAAAAAAAAAACAAAAACCCTTCATTCCTCCAGCTCCAACCCTGTACTCTACATTTCTTCTAGACCTCTCATACTCCCTTACTTCTTACTTAAGTGCTTCTGAAACACCTATCAAGGGAAAAACATACTTACAAGATTCTTCAATTCTGCCTTAACCTGCTTCAACACTACTAACACAACTAAGACCTTGAAAAATATACAGTCATACAGCAATAATAACAAAAATCTCAGCAAATCCTATTCGAGTGACTACAATGTGCACATTTCATCATTGCATTTCAAAGCATCTTTAAAATAAAACCTGGTAACATTTAACAAACACACACTTGTAATGGCAGCGAGTCTGAATGCCACATGTCCCATGAAGAGAAAGCGTCTGAATGGGCTCAGATTAGTACAGACTTAGCACAATCATTCTTTTTGTCTCTATGTTCTTTGTTCTAAACTGTATTTTAGCATCAGTGCAGTCTGTAGAGTCTAGACATGGTCAAATTCTGTAATTGAAATTTTGTGTTCGAGTTTATTTGCATAAAAAAATGAACCATTTCTGAATCAAAGTCTATTGTCCGGTGAGCGACAGACTGCACTGTATCCTGTACATTATGCTAGATCTTTGTTTAAATAAAGAATTAAAACTTTTCATCAATTTAGAGCGGTATGTTCTGACTGAATTTTATCATATTAGATCAGAATCTTTACTAATGGGACATAATGGAAATTCTAGGATTTAGAAAAATGCTATTACTAAGAACACAAATAGCCAACACATGACATTCAGAGTCACTGAAGAAATGGTTTCCTGTTTTAAAATATCAGGCTGTTGAGAATTTAATATCGAAGATAATCTGGATCTGCTATTTCACAGAAGACACAGCTCCACAAATGTAGTTTTAAAATCATACACAGTGCCACGGAAAGCAAGTAACTTTTGCGCCTCAGTCAACAGAGATGATTTTAATGATGCATTCACTATTGTAATAATTTTTTTAAAATCTGTGGCATATTATTATTTAATAATAAATAAAATCGTATTTAATATTAATACCATTGTTAATACTGTTAAGTATTTATGAGAATTACATCATCTGCTGTTAAAACCTGATTATTTCAAACTACAGGATTTAGGAGCACTAACAGCAGAATTAATACACTTTTGAGACAATGAAGCATATTTAAAACGAGTCAACAAATGACACGGAAACAGAGTTCAGAATCCAAAGATACACTAATTTTAATCACAAAAAAACCCTAAATAAAATAAAATTGCAGTGAACTCAGTGTTGTATACACTGGATTTCTGCTGACTTATGCAAAGAATGTGTGAAAATGTTGATTTTTCTCCATAAAATCCTATTACTATATGTTCTTTTTATTTCAGAGTAGAAAATGTTTGAAATACATCTTGATATATTCAAAAGTTTCATTAAACCGAATAATTTCACACTCAATGGAACTTTATTGGTTCATGTTAAAATGTTCAGGTTTTAAGCCACATGAACTTAAGTCTATGATTTGATTCTTAAAAATTACTTAAGAGCATTAAGCCTGACAACTAACAGACCATGTATCTGAATTTGAAATATTTTTAATTTTAAAAAAAATGAATTGTACTTGTTTAGAATTTAGCCAATGTAAAATGTCGAAATATCCATAGAGTAAAAAGTAATCCAATGTACATCAACTGGTGCTGCTGATGAGTATGAAGGTGCTGCTTCTGTGAAACTGCAGATGTTACCCAATGGGCATCCAACAACTGGAGTTAAATAAAAAAATATAATCAGACTGTCGTTTCTCAGTTTGGAGGGATATAAAAGGGTGGGACCACATCTATTGCATAATCTTCAGAATGAGCAACAAGGACACCACTCAGGTAATCCAAGTATTTTGGGGCCAGGACGCCACATCCAGATTAAGCCTAAGCCTGGACTAAGAAGAATTTTTGGTTTACCTCTGGTGCTTCATATTTAGTCCAACACTAGGCTTAACCCAAGACTAGGGTTATCTGTGTTCTGAAACCAGCCCTAAATGGTTTAAATGTATATTTAGCAGATAACAGGTTCCACCAGTTAAGAGGGTGTAAAGATTTGAACTATGTAAAATGCCCCAAAACATTAGCAAGAACAACATGTCAGTTTCAAATATCACAGTACAAGTATCCTGTTTCAACATACTGAAGACATGTAGAGTGGAGGATATTAATAATCCATCAGGTTCTGCAGAAAGCTCTTTCTGATCTCTATTCAGCTATAATGCCTCGAGGAGACATGAGATACGTTTGACTGGAAATTCAACTCTACTGAACTCAATCTTGCTCAAGTGGCCTAATGAACAGGCCAGGAGCTCAGAACAATAGACTATATACATATATATATATATATATTTTTTAAGCCAAACTGTCTTTAGTGCCCTAATATTCATCAGTGAGTTACATCCGTAAATCATTTAGCCAATTCAGAACCAGTAATATTGATTTATGGATCAATCTGATACATCGTTCAATGCTAATGTAATTTATTGATAATTAACTGAAGCAGGATTGCTTCTCATGATTACACTGTACGTATTTAATCAGGTAATTGCAGTAGAAAATATTACTGAACTGCAACGCTATAAATTCAGTTACTCCACTCAGGACACTGCATTAAAAAAATCATTCTAGTTGAGGTTTTTCAGAGAGAGCTTAATTGCTATTAACCTTTCATTGGTGACAAACCACTCATGTCCCACCCATTTTCCATCCCTCAACAAAAGGGAAAGCAACCATATGGACCCCAGACTGGAGCAGCAGTGACTGACATTTGCTTTGAAACATGAGGAAATGTGCACTGAACTTTGCAGCCAGGTCATAAAAACACACTTACCAAAAACTCAAAGTGAAAGAAAAAACAAAAAGGACATTACCTCAGCAGCCGGTGACATCGTAACACAGTGTAAAGATGATAGAGACCCAATTCAGAGATTACATGACACATTTAGCACAAGTCATATTAGGACAATAATTCTTTCACATGTGACCACATTTTCAAGAAGGACTCCCATCAAAAATGAGTGTCAAATATGTTTAAATGTATTTCAAATGTGATGTTCACTGTTTGTTTTTTGCAAAGTATACGAATACTGTCTACAGCCAGAAACTGACTATGTGCAATACTGATTCCAAAATCTTTTGAATAAAATTTACATTTTAAAAGGGCCATTATGCTACATTACACTTATACTTGAGTGGTTGTATATGTATTTCATCCCAACCTCTCTCTTTATCTCTTGCAGTTAAATGAGCTATTTTGCTACTGTGCCTTTAAGACTGATATTTGTACCTCAGCTCTGATTGGATGACCTGTTTTTTGCCGAAGTTAAGCTGAAACACTCCTTAATTCCAGGGTGAATGGTTGGAGTTAAATGGGTGCTGCAGGGTAAACATACATTTAAATATATTATTTGTACATGGGTTGGCATTAAAAACAGTATATTCAAAGCAAGCTGTTATGCTGCTTACTTCCTTTATATGGTCTGTATGGAATTTGCCAGTGTTTACAAACTGCTTTAAACTTGTCTTTTTTCAAAAAGCATTTGAAAACCCTATTGACTTCCAATGAATTTGTATTTTAAATGAATGAGTAAAAACACAAATGACATGAACAGTTCTATAGGACAAATGTCCTGTCAATTGTGTTATATAGTTATCAGATACATTTTGGAGTCATGGCCATTCTGTTTATATTGAAGTGCTCGTAAACCATACTGGGGATTCTTGTGGAAGCTAGTTCACCTTTTTGGTTCTGCCAGCGATGAGCATTAATCACAGCTGAGATTGTTTTTTCCTGTTTTAGATTCTGGAAGTTCAAAGTCAATATCAAAAACGTATCACTACAGGAATTGCAAAACTCATCAGTATCGGCCTGGCCCCGGAATTCCACCGGGAGCGGCTGCGTCTCATTACACCTCCAACATGGTTTTGTTCTGTCCTTTACGAAGTGTCAGATCCTACCAGGAGTGTTTCAGCTGCAGTGTTTTGTCTAGATTTTGTCAGCTTGGATCATTTTCTCTGATTTTTGTGCTTTACCCTGACAGGCTGCATAGTTAAATGTTTTATTTTCTTTTGAAATATTTGTTAATTCCTTCTTTTTGTTGCACTGAAGCCCAAAGACAAAGTTAATACAATTAAGTGCAGTTATATGCATTTACATATATACATATATGACTTAACTGTTTTCACGTTGTCTTTGGGCTTCAGTGCAACAAAAAAGAAGGAAATAATTTAAGAAATTTTTGTAGTTATGATGTTTTGACAGTTATTATATTGGTTATTTTAATTTACAGCTCCTACTCTCTTCAGTTTAATGCTGTAACAATGTAAATATCCCACCCGTGGGACTAATATGGGTTCTCCTATCTTTTCTTACGAATGACATGGATCGAAGGTTGGCTGAAGTGTTTTAACTGTTAAAACAACATTAATGCTCAATATTTTCTTTTTTTTTTTTACACAAAGCACTTATCAGGAGGAGATTGCATCTGTTCTCCTGCAGCAGGTATTGGCATGTGTTTGAAATGGCTTTCATCAAAAGCCAATCTGGCACACATTTTAATGGAGAGAAGCAAAGAGCTGCTACTGGGAAGCCTCTGAAATGCACGGTGGTGCTTATGGGGGGATCACAAGCAATGTTTAGGAGCGACCATGATGAGCTCCAGCAGTGCAAGGCAGAGTTCTAAGGTTCAGGACAAGTGGAGTATGAACAAGTTTCCTGCTGCTACAATCTTATCCCAAGGAATAAATGTATGTAAGCTAGCTAGCTGTCAGCAGGACACTGCTTTAGAGCTTTAAAATAGAGGGCTGGATATTGATCCGCTCTGACTTATAATTTAACAACTTTGACTTATAATTTAAACTCTGTATAACATGCAATTAATTTAAAATGTACAATGTTAACATTTGACAGTTCATTTTAAAGAACTCAGGGGGAGTCCCACTGGGATGTTCCTCAGTTGTTATTTTATGTAAAGTGAGCTGTAAATCTATTTTCATTTTATTAACTACACTGCAAATTACATTTCAGTTTGTTTAAAGAACAAACTTGGTTTTGCTTCATGATCAGATGGATAGATCCTTCTATAGAGGGTTCCATGCGAATGGTCAAGGTATCCATTACTGACTCAAATCATTTATTTGAAACATATCTGGTTTTAAAATAGTGCATTGGTCAAATTTTATGAACTATTTGTTGCAGCTCCAATATTGTAACAACGGAAATCATTTTCATTTCCTGTTATTTCCTAAATTACAACATTTCCCACATACTCAGTAACGTTCTTCTTCAGTTTAACACTGGAACCATAAGGTTAATGTACCCAAATAACAGAAGCTCATTATCACCAACAAATATATCAGAAAATCTTGCTAAATCTATTTTGTTGGCTGACATCAAGCCATCCTGGTCCGAAACCACATCCATCAGTCTGTGCCACCTTAATGGACAGCTGAATGCAGATTGAGTTTGTTAAAAGAAGTTTTGGAGGTATGGAAAAAAAATTACTGTTAAATGTCATCTGTAGCTCAAATAACACTTGTAGCTCCAGTGCTAAATGAAATGATAAGTCTTGACCAATTAATCACATCTGGAGTTTGTGGAAACTGCTTTTTTTCATGAGCTATTCTTTCATGCCATGAAAGGCATTTTACAGATGGAGCTGGACTTGAACTGGATATGCACTGAAACCCTCAAACTCCGGCAGTTCTCCGGCAGAGGATTAGAGCCAACAGAGCCTGACCTGAGACAGG
Source organism: Rhabdalestes septentrionalis (assembly GCA_037832545.1). Lineage (NCBI taxonomy): Eukaryota > Metazoa > Chordata > Actinopteri > Characiformes > Alestidae > Rhabdalestes > Rhabdalestes septentrionalis. The sequence goes on along the minus strand of JBBMFX010000002.1, from coordinate 1,894,835 downwards.
ACTGGACCAAAGGCTAGTTTGTCTAACTTGGGCAGCTCAAAGGATTTTTGATGGCAGTCCTTCCTGAATGAAACGTGCCAGTGAAGTATTTTCAGGGATGCTGAGGGTAGAGATGCAGTTAAAAGGACCAGAGAGCAGCTATGAGCTTGGACTTACTCGGCTTTCGCCCCCTGGATCAGGAGAGTGTTAATGCACTCAATGCTGCCAGCACGGGCTGCCTTGTGGATGGGGGTTTCTCCAACATAATCCTGCAGAAGAGAGAGAATTGAGCAGGAGAGAGTGAGAGGAAAAGTGAAGAAAACAAGAAAGAATGAAAACAACTCGGTTAACAGCGCAGTCTGAAGATATGCAATATCTAAGCCTGGTAGTTAACCGATGAGCTAAATGAGGTGTGTTACAGAATGGAATACTTCAAACTCTCCTGTACCCGGTTACAACAGGATCAAAAATAATGTCTTCTGATCTATTTGTGGAAACCTGACTAACACAGTGTCTATATTTAGATTAATGTGATGTAATTTAGAAGTTGTTTCACCCTTACAGTGCAATCAATGTCTGTAGAAAGTAGAAATGTCCACCAGAACAGTGTACAGTGTGAACAGAGTGAAACTCTACTCTGTACTTAACCCATTCACCAAGTGAAGCAGCAGGCAGAGTGGGGCCACCAGCTGGAGTTATTATATTAGAAAAATCATTTTCACTCAAAAAATGTGGCTTGCATAACTTAGCATCAAATTCATCACAGGGAGTCAAGGAGAGCATGACTGGATTAGCAGTCCTTCACTCTCCCAGGGCTGCTGGTGGCTGGGGAAGTCCTAAGGGGAATTAGAGCCAATTAAATTCTTCAGTTTATCCCTCATTTAGAGCTTATTATTATCTTCTGAAAACATGCCTCACCACCACCGCCTCACTAATGCCCATAACCTCTGAAAGTGCCAAGAACAATATAAAATATAATATAAGTAAATATTATAAAATGCTCAGTGCTAAATACACAATGCTGTGGTCAGTAAGAGAGGTGGATATAAATATCAGAGATAAATAAACTTTCTGCTCAAGCATTTCATGATTTAGCACAAGAAGCTGAAGCTGTTCTCTACACCAAGTCTGCTACTAGCAAATAGGCCAGACAAGTGACATTCTCACCAGGAGCCACAAAATGTTCACCCTGAGAGAGTGAGACAGCGAGGGACAGAGAGATGGACAGAGAGATGAACAGAGAGAGAAAGAGAGAGATGAACAGAGAGAGAGAGATGAACAGAGAGAGAGAGAGAGAGAGAGAGAGAGAGAGATAAACAGAGAGAGAGAGATAAACAGAGAGAGAGAGATAAACAGAGAGAGAGAGATAAACAGAGAGAGAGAGACAGAGAGAGACAGAGAGAGACAGAGAGAGACAGAGAGAGACAGAGAGAGACAGGGAGAGAGAGGGAGAGAATCACTGAACCCTCCAGTCTTGACTGTGACTCATGGGAGGACAATGTAGGTCAGCCTGGAGTCCCTCATCATTGCATCACTGCTCTCTATGTAAAAAGCACAGGGCAGAAAGGCCTGGAAACAAAAGCTGGTACAGGGCGAAAGGAGAAATCCAGCTTTCTTACAGAATCACTTGATGTAGACCCACAGAACGAGTATAAAGGAGACGGGATGAGGATGAGACCAGACTCGGATAAAGAGCATAATTAGCAGTTACGTAACGCTGACCCACTAATCTGATTTCTCCACACAGCACTGCTGAGGCATCAGAGGGCAAACCGGGGCGGGGCGTCAAACGAAGTCGAGTCAGAAACACTTCCATTATAACAATCCTGAGCATTGGAAAAGAACAGGGAGGCACGGGAAGATGAACAAATAAGGACAAGACTAGGCATACACAAACCCTCAGACTGAACTCTCACGCTGGCAGATCAACTCTTCAGTTAATCTGTGTGTGTGAGTGTGTGTGATGTTTTAACTGAACAACAAGATTAGTTCAGTTCAGTACAACATCTCTGGCATTTCCAGTTGCACAAGGCCATCGCTGGCAATCAGGCATGGCCTGATTTGGCTTTTAACTTACATATTTTATCCTCTGTAGAAGAAAATGTCTATGACTCATCAGATTCACCTTGATAATTCCAATAATTCCAACCATTCTTGTGGTGAACATCACAGATTTGGAGCTTTTTCTGCTCACACTCATCATCTGTGCTCTCAACTACTAGTGTTTTGTATAAAGATCAAATAAGTGAAATATGAACAAAACAAATAAAGAGAAATAATCAAGTAAAATGACCTGTCAATATAGAGAGAACTTTTCCACATGTTTAACTTTCTTGAAACAATACTTTAAAAATATATTTATGCAGATTATTTATGACACATTCAAGTCCGTTGTTCTTAAAATGGAAAAAAACTAGATCTGTTATTTCTTTGCAAGATTTTGTGCCTTGTTAAGATTTCCTTTTTTGCCATGCAGACATTACAGATTTCAAAGAGTGTAAATGTGCACCAACTGTTAGAAACTACATGCTGTAAACTGCATACTGTTTTGCATGTGCCCATACAGTAGTCAAGTATCGTATACATGATATAGTATCCCTTATCCAAACCTTATCATGAAACCTGGTCACATGACGACCAGGGGGCTAGATCCATGGTTATGTACTGAAATGACTATGTTGCATCAGGGTCTAGCTCCAGCTGCATAATGCAATACTTGGCCAGAATATTACATCGTCTTAGATATTTTTGACCCATTAAAGTAACTCAGCCTGCTTCCTATTTTTGGGCACAAACCAACACATAAGCCGCATGCGGACTGCCATTACCAACAGAGTTATGACCATCCAGATACACTGGAATTCACTTAATGTGTGTATATCTATGTTTTGGGTTATTTTTCCCTTTTTTTTCCACTTTTTATTGCCATATGGGATTATGTGCACTGCTGGTTCTGACTGACAAATCTCATTCTTCCATGTTCCAACATGCTGAATGACAATAAAGATACTTAGGATGATATGATTCCTTGTTTTACTGGGCTAGAGTAGACCAGCTTACTTCTAAAGACCTTTTCACAGACAGACATCACAAGCGATGAACAACAATACACCACAGAAGATAACACACCGAACATAAAATAAACGTCTATAAGTGATGCACTACTAAGAGCCATCCAATGGCTTGTTTATGAACGCAAGTCTTAAGCTGGGCCTTAAACTGTTCGACCAATAGCACCAGTCTGAAGACAAAATCCCTTCATGCACACATGGAATTTTGATGCCAATTCCTGTGACAGGGCTAGTGGACTGGAAAACACAAGATAAAATGTTTAAAAACACATATCGGCCATAGGCAAGTCAAGTCTAGAAACGGAACGGACGGCTTCCAAAGAGCACACCGCTCCCATATTTGAAACGTCTCAGATGAATCGTGCTGATCTAGAGTCTAGAGTGGAACAGCTGTTTCTATATCAGTGCCTTGACTCAGAGGTTTTATAAACACAGATTCGAGTTTGAGGCGAACCCACCTGTCGGTTGATGTCAGCCCCAGCCTGCAGCAGCCAGAGCAGACACTGTGGGTGGCCGCCAAAGGCAGCGATGTGAGCAGGCGTCTGGGCAAAGCGAGAGGTCACGGAGTTCACCCCGCGTCCCACCTGGACCAGCTGCATGACACACTCCAGCTGCGTGAAACAGAGAAGAAAGGAGTGAGCACCAAACTGGCATGAAAAAGAAAGTGGAAGGGCAAAATAGCATGAGCACAGGTTTTGTGGCCACGTCTGCATGAGAATCTGCCGTAAAACTACAGATATCAGACTCTCAGTCCATGTACTGAAGTCTAAGCATACACCCAATTGACTAGTTTTTATTATTAACCATGGAGTGACAATTATAAACAAAGTGAGACCAAAGTGCATATGGGAGGTTTTAACTTCAGTATCTTCACAACATGCTATGGAATTTGTTACACCCCTTCTTGTCACTAATGCTTGCCATTTTCGTTCATTTCAACTCATTTCAACCTAATAATCTATCTAATAATCAATGATCCGTCAAGCCTTAACCTGTTTATCTGTCACTGATCTTGACAACTGTGTGAATTTGATTTATAATTTTAAAAAATTAATAACAGGGTATGGGTGTGATTGTTATCAGTCATCATTAGGAGCCCAGACAGTCTATATTTATGTAACTTTAGCCCTTAATCCAGGCACCAGGGGACACAGAGCACTGCAGAATTTTCTCCAGCACATTTGTCCCAGATGAATAAATGAGGAAAAAAAAAAAACAGAACAAAAAATGAAAAAACAGAACAAAACATCTTGTGCTGATGATCGCCTAAGCTAGTATCACGGTTCTCAAAAAATTCAAACTGCATTTTTAGCAACACAGAGGAGATATGTTTAAGATATGTAACGAATAACACATTACAAATGAATTCATAGCAGGCCTTCCAGGAACTCTGCCTATTTAGCACCACTCCCATAGTTTGACTGACAAGATACACAAACACGCCAAATACACGCCCTAAACGTGTTTGTCTACAGCACAGTGACAGCTACAATTTCCTTTTTATCACAAAAGGTCTTTGCATGTTATCTTGACTGACAGAGAGCATAAACACGCCCACAGACGCGCAATGTGGTTTTATAATACTGTGAGACAAACAGAGTAGTTTTAGACGACATATAACCTCTGTGGGTTACAGACTGTAATCAAAACGCCTTTTATCACGACAAATGCAATTCAAAGTGAGGGAGCTATGATCTGGTCGGTAGACATTGGGAGGAACACAAGGAAGTGCAACGTCAGCAACGGAGACGAGACTAGGAATCATTCTGTGGTGAATACCGAGGCTCAAGGCCAAGACAAGCACACAGAGCTGAACGCGAACAGGAAGGAGCTTGTCAAATTCACGGGGCCGAAAATACTGGAAGGATTAATTAACAAAATGGTGCTTTCCACAAGAGCCCCCCTTCTGGCTTTATCTTTTTCCGGGAGTTCAGACGGAGGTCACTCTTTTATGAGATACCCGCAAGCCCTGCCCAGGAAACACAGGGCAGTACGGAATAAACTTTTTGATCCAACATGAATCACCTCATAACCTAACATTAACAACCAAGTTCACAATTCAAAACTATAAACTGGGCTGAGAGATCTCTCTACAGACAATGCTGACAAATAACGCGTGATTAAAAGAAACAGCATTTTAGTGATGGCGGGTGTAATGTAGGTGATGGCGGGTGTATTCTGCACAGATATGTTAATGAGTGCCCTGGCCTCTCTGGCAGGATTTTGTTATGCTTCTATTATTAGTAGGCCCAAATGCTGCAGCAGGCCACTGTTTGATCACAACAAGGCCTTTTTAATACACTGCATTACTTCTTCTGTACTAAATATCCTCGAAGATTGTATCGACAAACACAACTATTCTTTGTCCTACAACATCTTCCACTCGTGCTGGAGAATCTGCAGCTCCAAAAAAACGCAACTTCGTCGTTAAAAAGTATTTTTCAGTTCCACCTTAAATGCTGCTGCAGCTCCAGCATAAGGCATGGTGCCAGAATGGAACTGGTGCTACCTTTAAGGTGGAATGGATAACGACTCACAAGCCATCTACACTGCTCCTAATGGCTCTGGTCCATTCATTCTGTGTTCCACAGTGATGCCGTAAGAGCACATTTTCAACACAGACCAGTTAACACTTAAACTGCAAGGTCCAGGCTCAGATTCCTTGCTATGCAAAACCACACGATCTACACGTAATTAGATCTACAGTCTCATTACGCTGCATTGTAGTGTTGCAGTTAGTCTTTAGGACTAGTTTTAGGATTAGCAAAGCAAGCAGCACTACAGCTCACAGAGTTAAATTGTTTCTCCTAATTTAACCCATTCCCCGTGTGAATCACAGGGGGGCTGCCAGTGAGAATCAGAGTGTGGGGACGGTACATTTCTGTGGGGACGGTGCCACTAGCAATCCAGGGATTCGAATCCACAACCTTCTGATCACAGGGACAACTCCCTAACCACAAAATACACTAGGGAATAATAACCAGCCTGTAAGCGATTTTAAGCGAGCACAGCCGAGCGGTTTTAAATACCGTTCCGAAGTGTGCAGCCCAGTGTAGCGGGGTCCATCCGTAGAAGGAGTCCTCCACGCTCAGATCCGAGGGATGGGCTCGCTGGAGCAGCGCGAGGAGCGTGTGCACGTCCCCGTCCCTGCACGCCCTGTGCACGGGGAAGCGCGCGCTCAGCACCTCCTCGCTGGAGAAGCCGCACTCCGGACCCACGGACATGAGGACGCACCACCCGGGCTGGAGGAGAGGGAAAAGCAGATCTGGAGGAGATGAAGCTGCTGGAGGTCCCAGGCGGATCAGACAGCCTTCAGAGCAGCGCTGCGGGGCCCCAACTCCAGACAAAAGCAGAGAAACGAAACCTGACACGGGTC
>JBBMFX010000002.1:1844128-1857092 GCA_037832545.1 Rhabdalestes septentrionalis | reverse complement strand
GCACAGACACAGTCAAGCTGGGGAAAAAATGTAAAACCAAAAACTTCGCAAAGGCCCGATGAAAATGTCATCTCACTGCAGCGCTCGCCCTTTGAAATGGAAGGGGGATTTTTGTGGTGGGCGTATACGCAGCAGGCGGCTGCTTTCTCATTTCTCTAGGATGCTGAGACGACAGCAGCTTTTTCCTGACAGGCACACCCACGCCGGGCTGAGGCCTACTGTCACAGACGCTCTCTTGCATGGTGCAGAGCCCACAGTACTGCAGATGCTGCTGTTTAACTTTTAAAAATTCATGCTTCATTGCTTTACAATGGAGCACTGCTATAGTTAGTATCCAATAGGAAATGCACCATCCAGCATTTCATTACAAGACTGAGTTGAGATTACACATCCTCACAGCACACAATCTGGCCTATCTGCTGATTTTTCTCTGGGGTCAAATCAACCCTACTGTATTAATAAGCACAAGGATTGAATGTTTCATACTTCTGCTGTTGAAGAGTATTAATGCAGAGTGAGGGACAACCTAACATTTTCATTTTTGTTTATAAATTTTAAACATATTTTAAGAATGAATCTGTTCTTCTTTTTTTTTTTTAAGATTTAAGATTCTTTGTCACATATACAGTTAAGCAATTATAGTGAAACAGACCCAAATGTGAAGAGCAAATTTCCCAAACTCACTCTGTCTATTTTTCGTGATTTTTTTAGATGACACAAGTTTTGTCCTATTTTTACATGACCTCTTTATGCGCAGTAGTATCCTTGCATAATACACTGTACAACAATTTCCAAAATATGACGGATGGTGTGTCATGTAGGATATAAATATTAAATGTATACATAATTTTGTGACTCTGAATATTGATTACATTTTAAAACAAATGTAGCCACACTAAAATGTGCAGGAGATGCACTTTAGAAACAAGCATTGAAATATGACAAGTAACTAAAATTTCAATTGAAATAAATTATTTCCTGGAAGAATTGCTTTCCAATAGGTAAAGCAAATAAAACATGCTTTTCTGAAGAAAAAAAATGCTTTTAGACTGAATTTGCTCTTCTTGTCAATGAGACAATACAATAAAGAGCAAATTAAAAGCTTAAGCTAAGTTAAAAAAAAATTTACAGAACAAAACAGATCACAAATAAGCCGTGTGGAATTTAGGTTCCCCACTGATCTCCTTTTCCAAGGAAGATTGATGGAATTGGGGCATTCAGCTCCTTAGAAAACATGAAGGACATTACAGAAACTCTGAGACAAGTCAATAAACAAATAATAAAGTGTCCTGGAGCGCGTAAAGATTCATGACTAACTCACCACAGTACACAGCATGAACCCCATGACATTTTTCTATGTATTTAATTCATTAAACCAGTGAGTCAGTGGGGAGCAGAATTTGGAGATGGTATCTTACTCAACGGTACCTCAGTGGTGCCACTGGCAGTCCTAAAATTCAAACCCACAACATTCTGATCTCAGGGATGGCACTCTAACCATTAAGCCACCAGCTTCACCAGTGTGCAAACATTATAGAATACAGAATGTGCCGTAAAGGGCAATGTTGTACAGTATGTACTGTAATGGTTCCTGTTGATGTATGAAGACATAAATAACAGACAGCAGGTGACACACAGTGAGGTAGAGAGTTAAGTTTGTATCATAATGGAATGTTTTAAGTGTCCTGGTTAATAATATGTATGGCCTGATCATAGAATTCAGGCTACCTACATATCTCTAATACTAATCAACACATGAATCAACACATGTTTCCAGCATCACATGACAACTCAGCCTATAGGAGTGGTTGACAGTTACACATTGAAGGGCTGGCTTTAACAGTAATAGGTCTAATTATAGTGTTATCAGTATAGTGATGAATCTGTTTTGGGGGGTGGTAACTTCTTTTTACTTTGGGAGTCTTAGTTATAACCATTTAACTCTGTCTTTGGTGGGCTGTACTTTAATCGGAATAACTCACTATTGCTTTTGTGCTCCAGCCTGGTGTGATATTAGAGCCACCAAGAGGGTAACTGAAATAATCCGTGTTTAAATGAAATGTTTTGTTGATTTCCTAACTGAAACGAAGTACACATCTAAAACAGGTAACAATTTACTAGACATTTGAATGAAAAATACTGCTTATTTGCTGATTTTTTTTGTGGACTAGTGGTCAGGGAGCTGCCCTTCTGATCAGAAGGTCATTGGCTTGAATCCCAGGACTACCAGTGGCACCACTGAGGTGCCCTTGAACAAGGTACCATCCCACACACTGCTCCCCCCACTGTCTCACTTGGTGAACGGGTTAAATGCCGAGAAAAAATCTCACATTTTTACACTTTGTGCTGTGCTGTGGTGTATTAATGATGTGACAAATTGGAAAATAAATGTAATTGACAATTAAATTGACCTGTTTAACTTTAAATGCATTTTCATCCCCATGAAAATATATAGTACACATTATGGATGCATTTATTTATTAGAAAAACCTTAGGAAATATACTATTAGTATTTGTAGGATAGGGATATTTTGCAATTAAGTGGATTTAGTCTAAAACATTTCTCGTTTAATAAATGTACCTTTGTGTCAGACAGACCCTGATCAGCTATGTGTGAAGTCCTCAGATTATCTTCATTGCAATCCGTATGTGTGAGTAGTTTTTGCCATAATAGAAGAATTCACATAACCGGCATGTATCATATATTGCTTCAGGCTGCTGGGTTCTCTTTCTTTTCTAGTCCTTTTGCAAGCTTACATCTGAATAAATAACAATTGATCAAACGTTTTGAACTTCGAATGGCCATTTTTTGGGGTGTTTTTTGTCACTGAGTGGATGCAAAGTGATGCAGAGCCAGCGGAGAAAAGCATTAGGAAAAACAGTCATGCAACGGTTAGTGAAAGGTTTTGTGGTTTCTTTTAAGGCTCAAAAAAGTCCCATTAATGTAAAAGTCTCTATTTAATGTCACTGTTTGCCATGCTGCCATAGCCTTAACTGGAACAACGAATCTTGAAAGACATTAAAGAAAAGTAGCGGTTAAAGAGGTTAGAGAAGTGGTGGAAGTTCCAAAATCCACCGTTATTGTTGATAATGCAGGTCGAGTGCCTTGTAGGCGGAGGTTTGAGCTGGCACAATCACGATCGCTCCCATTTGAGCTGCACACTCGTGTTTGTAACAAAAAACACCAGCATTTTCATCACTTTATGACGAATTTAGCAGAAGAGCCGTCTTCTGAAAGGGTGAGTCAGAAACAGCTAGACAGGCCTGTGGTCACAAATTCATTTATAAGTAGGCTACTGTGGTTTTGGTAGAAGCACCAGGAGCTGATTTCCCAGATTACGCCTAGACTGAATGGAATTTTAATGGTGAAACAATAGAAACACCATTTACACATGATGTGGGTCCATGTGTGTTTGCATGTGAACATGTTTATTTACATTCATATACATGTACAAATATAAATATGGGGTTGACGTCAGGGCTCTATGCAGACCAGTCAAGTTCTTTCACACTGAACTCATCCAGCCAGATCTTTATGGCGCTCGCTTTGTACATTCTGGAATAGAAAAGGGTCTTCCCCCAACTGTCACAAAGTTGGAAGCTTGGCATTGTCCAAAACATCTTGATATAGTGAAGCAATTAGGTTGTCCTTCACAGGAAGTAGCCAAAGGGGCCACCTGAACTTAATAATTAAGAGGTCTGTCCCCAAACTTTTGTCCATAAAGTGTGTACATTTATATTATTTTCTGGTCCCTTCCTTGTCTCCTCACCTTCTGGTCCCTTCCTTGTTTCATACCTCTGCTGTTGACCTTTGTGATGAGGTCACAGCTTCAGTTATTGTCTGATCCCTACAGATAACAACACTGAACACTTATCCAGGGCGTCCCTGTTCCATGCAATAGAAACACCATTCCTGTAGGTCTTGCGAACGGTGATGTGGGGGTTTTGGTGTGCATATCTGACCAGTAAAAATTTTTTTTTAAAACTTTCCAGATCTTGCCTTGATTCTGAAACTTCCCTTTTAACTTCAATTCCTTAATGAAAACCTTTCAGTCATATTTATATTTGTTTCACGCAGATTTTATATTAACCTCTTCTGACTTAGTAAACGTAACCTGACCACAGACGCCCAAATTCTTTTTTTAACATTGAATATGTAAAAACATATAGACATAACAGTTTGATATTATTTCTGCGTAAAAATCTTTGCACAAATCCTTTCCCTCCATATCCAGGCACTCAGTTCCAAGCCTGCATTATAGTAACCTCTGCAAGTCAAAGACAAGAAACAGTGCTTCATGTGTGGGACTTAGAGCATTGCAGAGTTGGCTCTGAGGACACAGACGCCTCTTTAGAAGAGAGAGGGACTTTTGTGCTTTAGTGATCAGTGGGCTCAAATCTGACGCCCACAGAGGCGCTCCTCTAAAGCCCATCCCACACCCTGAGCATTCGCACAGGCTCAGCGGGGAGCAAGGCTTCAGGGGCCTTTTAGCTTTTGAGGGCTGCTTTAGTGACCCACTGCTGGGCCCTGACCTCCACGTGTGGGCTTGTAGTCCAGCCCCCTCTTCCCCCTTCCACCCATCATTCACGCATACTGTACGTACTGTCTGAGTTTGTGTGAGTGAGATATATATACACACACTTTATATCTACATATATATATATACATCTGTCTGTACACACACACACACACACACACAAACAGACACACACACACACACAAACACACAGACAGTTTGTACATATATACTTTATTTTCTTCTTTTGCAAGCTGGAAAAAATTCTGTATTTACAGTTCTTTTTTCAAGTTTCCAGGGTTGTTTGTGAAGTTTTTTCCGTTCTTGTTTCCAAAAGGGGAGTTTCTGCTGCTAGGTTGCAGAGAGAGAGAGAGAGAGAGAGAGAGAGAGAGGCAGGCTAAAAGGCAGGCTAGTGATTGACATGAGCTGTGAGCTAAAAAAAAAAAACACAACATGAGTTGAGGCTGAGTCTCTGTGTAGGTAGGCGGATGAGTGGGGGGACCAATCCTCAGCAGAGCCTGTTTATAATTGCCGTCTGGTAAACATCAAACATGAAAAGGCTTGATTCTTTCTTACGATACGGAGCGTTTCAGGGGGGAAAAAAATCAATCCATGTGTGATTTGATATCTTTCATCACGCTACACAGTCTTTACGGTTGTGTGCATGCTCTAGGGTCATGCAGTCACGATGCCCTCGTCCCTTCCTCTTGCCTTACTGTTTATTCTCACTATGTTCACACCTTCGTCGTGACTAGTTTTAGCTGTTACAGCTGAAAAGAGAGTTTGTTTACTTACGTTTAAATAAACTTATTTTTAAAATGTTTTTTTTTAACTTAACAACTCTTGTATGAACAAGCACTAGACAGAACTTTATGCTTGCAGAGACATCACTGAAAAGAGTGACATGTCCAAGGCATGTACTTGATATACATGCATGCATCATTTCCACATGAGTCTAGTTCTGCACTCGACTTTACTTACCGTTGGTCATATTTGCGTTGATGTTACATATCATGCCTCGGATTTATTGTTGAAACAAATGGAAGAAGACCTCGCAAATGATAAAGTATGTTGTCCAAAATGATTGTCACTATTTTCCACGCTGATTAGGTCAGGAGAGATGGTCTCCAGAAGTGAATGGCTCTTAATTAATCCCTTCGAAGTGTGGACCTGTGCTGATTGGTGGGCTGACGGCTCCTCATTAGCCTTTCTGTGCAGGAAATGGAGGGTGGGCGGCAATCAGACTCTGCCAGTGGTGGGAGACCCACCCACATGGCCGGCTCCACCAGAGGCCCGGAGATGTGATTACAGCTCATTACCGTGGTGCGTGCGCAGGAGGTGGGAGGGACACCGGTCATTATGGCGCTCAGATGTAGGCGGTGCCCTGAAACACACAGGAAGCTGTGGGCAGCACATACGCCTAAGCTGCAACCCTGGAGTCCTTCAGGAGGAATATTGGATGTGGAGCTCCACTCCAGGGAGCTGGCAGTGCATAATTACTTGGACTTGCAACACACGGCTTTGTGCACAGAGCAGTGGCACTTTGCCTCTCATTCTAATATCGGCCGCGGCCTCTGAGCAGCTACAAATCATGTAATTAGTGAGAAGTCACACAGTATCCAAGGATTAATAAATTGTTTTTTAATAAAAGCAGTGTGAGAAACAAGTCAGGTTTCAAAACTTGCATTTTCAGCTCACACACATCATCACTCCACACCAAATATACTTTTTTATGAGTTCTTAGAGATTGTATGACATGCTTAGAGACTGTATGACATCCTCACAGGCTTACCAGCATGAAGTGCTCCAGTGAACGCCACAGAAAGTCCTCCCCCACAGCTGCCATCAGACTCCATAACCCCTCCCCCTGTCACACACCCACACAACAATCTGTACCAAAACCTGATGCTACTCTACAGTGAAATCTCTTATGGTGTGCGAAATCATTGTCATTGCGTGCAGTATCTTTACTATCCAACTCCGGGAAAAAATAAGATACCACTGCAATTTATTTTTAAATCAGCATCTCTGTCAGGATGACAACAAACATGCCAGTGTCTGTTAAAATCCTACACAAGCACCTCATTCTGGTTTATGAGGGACTGATTACTGATCACCTGATTCTTATTAATGAGGAAAAGTATACATTTAAAAAAGAATAGCTGTAACCGACACTCTCCTCTCACAATGAGACCATTTGGATGGTGAAATATTACTAGAAATTTGTCAAAGGTATTTGTTGCCATTTTGAATGAGTGAACAAGAGATTTTATTTTCTTTTAATTATCTAAGTTCTGTAAACGCTGCATCATTTCTCTTGTTTTAAGTTTTGTCATTTCCTTTAAAATTATGCTTTAAAGAACAATACTTTTATTTGCAAATGAGGAGAAATATTGTCAGCAGTTCTTAAAAACAAAGGCAAAGCGGTTCTGTTCAATTCTTGCACCTATAAAAGATCAAATGTTCTCATTTATTCAGGAGCTGTGTGTATATTTAGTATTATATGAAACAGTCTTATCATGTGCAGTATCACTACTTATGTGACTATATCACTGGACTGCATATCAGAAAAAGACTGAGCTATCACATGTGTGCTTTTGTAAATGTTGCAGTATCAGTATTAATAACTATATCTATATTGGCATCAAACAACTAAAGTCCAAACTTGATCTGCAAGAACTCTGCTGCTACTGTAATTAGGGACATTAATGATAAGTAGCAGGATGTTCTACAGTGTTAGAAACTACCAGAGGGAGTCCCAGCAGGGCGTCTGGCTGACTTTGTTTGCCTTTGTGTTCATTTTTGCTGAACTATTCCTTTAAACGTGGTCTAATCCCTAAGGAGTCACACTCCCTCCCCTTGGTGGGTGCATGCTACTGATGAATTTGGCAGTGAGTAAAAAATGCATAAGTTTAAAGTAGGCCAGTGTGTCATACAGTAAACAAAGCACCACCCAGGTGACTGATACCAGATATAATCCACTAGTGTGGGTTGCCCCCTGAGAAAAGATAACCAATATTATAGTGATATTTTATAATAAGAATTCAGATTTACCAAATCTTCTCCTTAATGCAAAGGCATGCTTGCTGTCTGAAGTTTGCTTCTTAATTTTTTTTGCCTGATCTTTTTAGTATCTAAGAAGTAAACAAAGCTAGAATCCCCGCAGACTTGCCATAAATCACATTAAGTTAAGAAATAATCTCGAACAAGCTTACTTATGTGGTTTCAAACTCTGGATGACTTGCTGTCATATTAGAAAAATGGACAAAGGGAATGATGGTGCAATACTAATAATATGTACGTGAAATATTTGTCCATGTTAATAGAAAAACCAAAGAGCAGCATTCATAAACCTACACGGACATTAATAAAGGCTCGTTCCAAGCATCATTTGTCATAAAGACCGCTTCAATAAATTCTACTGTCATTTCACCCCAGAAAAGGTCATGTCAACTGATGCATGTTAGACAGCATCTTATAAGTGTTTATAAACCTTTATAAATGTTTATAAACACCACTGATTTAAAAAAAGTCTTACACAGGTGTTATGTAGTCTTACCAAAGCTGCAGCAAAGAGTTACTAAAAGTTTTTGTCATATTATTGTATCAAAACAGACCAGTGTGTCATACAGCCAAGAGGCGCCCAGATGAACGATGCATAGAATCCTCTGGTGTGGATCAACCCTACTGTATATCTCAATTGGAAAAAGGATAGTAGTTTACTGTGATATTTTAATGCCAGTCCTTTTTTGGAAGCAGCCCCCCTTCATGGGCATGTGGCTCATCCCTTTAACCCTGTGATTATTGCTTTATCCCGTAGTGGAGAGTGCAGTCAGAGAGCCTGAGCCAGTTTATCTACTCCTGTAGCCTACAGAGGCTACAGCACGGCGCTCCGGAGCTGTCATACAGGCAAAGCCACCTTGATGTGTGACATGAGCGCCCCGAGGCTCAGCGCACTGAGAATCCACTGTCTGCAAACTGCAGGGATTACACTGCTCAATCTCCATAGCAAATAAGGGAATTAGGATGAAATTTAATCATCCACCGCCCAGCACCGAACGACACGCTTACACAGGCCCCTGAGAGGCCTAGGTGAACGTGGCTCAGGCTGATTGGCTTAATCTGATTGCTCAATCTAATCTGCCCAAATTTCCCTCCTGGCATCCGTCTGCGTGCTTCAGGGTCCTGAGTGTTTACGGTTCCTTCATTGCGATGAATTGCTGTGATTATAACAACGGCACCCGCTTCACATGCAGGCATTAACAGGTAAGATTATGTGCGTGGGCTGAGGTGCCTTTGTGCGCCACGCCGTCCTCCTTCGCCTGTTATTATGCCTAGCGTGGTGTCAAGTGTGCCATTGAACCTGTCTGATGTGAGTTATTGATCTTACTGAGAACTTTGCAGCGCTCTCACTGAGCTCCAAATCAAGGAGGCATGGAGGGCCTCCTTATCCCCCCAGGCTGAAAAATACGGAGATATTTTGGCTGTGGCCCAAGCCTGGATATGATCATCACTGAGTGTAATATCAGTCAGTGGAAAATAGCGATGTGAACACAAATGCTAACCCCCTTATGATAAACTGCTTCCTGCTCTGTTGTCAGGTAGGAGCTATGAAATGACTCGAAGTCTCCAAAGAACCAAGTACATTACACTTTTCATGCACAAGTGGTACAAAATATTCACAAATGATGAGCCATTCCCAGAGATGGTCCACTTAGTTACTTTGTTCATGGTCTTGATTAGCAGCTCCTTGAACCTTCCCCTCCATCTTTATCCATCCATCCAAAGAACCTCTATGCTCTACATTGAGACAGCATTAAATGTATGTATACTTTCTGAATATATCACTTTGTGAAATGTGATCATATACTTTAAATCCCCCATCTATTTGTTTACATTTATCATTTCCACAACTGTGATTTAGACCTTTTACATACAAACAGTCTAATTCACATTCGGGTATGTGATTAACAACTGATCAATGTTCAAGATCATCATTAACAGTAAACCTGATAGAGATGTCTAAAATTATCATGTTATTCCCAATGTAACATAAGGCTAGATGTACAACAGAAAAAATCCCACCAGCTATGACCTTGCAAATTGTTTGGTATTTTGGACAAAATGTAATGATCAAAAATGATTAAACAAAGGAAATCGTTTCCTGCATCTTCACTTCACTCTAGTTTTAACATTTAAAGTGACACTGAGTGTGTCTTCAATCACTTATTTGGCCACAGCATATTTGAGACAAACACAGTGATAACAGGCTGTCTCATCTATCAGATTCGATAGAAAAAAACCTAAATCTATCAAATCTTTCGAAAAACCTAATAATGAAAAACATTAACATAATGGAACAATAATTATAATTATGATAAATGACTATAATATTACATTGATTGTAAAAAATAGTAATTCAAATGATCTAATAATGATTTCTTCATCCGTGACAATAAAGAATAATAATAAAATGTTACAAAAGGTTTATAAATGTGTATGAATTAACTTTATATCAAACACTGGAATACCGAGCCATCAATCTTTAACAAGATTTGCGCCATTTCAATATCAGATCGATAAAAATGATTGTGTGTTTTTCCATTTATCAGCGAATAATATATTAGGCCACCAATATATTGTGTGCCTCTGGTTTACACTAAACAGGTACAGGCAGCTGTGGCTGCGAGATATGAAATACTGAAATTGTTTTAGGGCCTGGTTGGACCAGTTGTCCCTCAGTCCCTGAGCCTTGGCTGTGCTGATACATCTTGTAAGCGGTTTACTTTAATGTCATTGTGCCCTTCTTTTTACACTATTGTTATATTTCCTCTGCATGCTGACATTGTAAAACTGCACAGTTCTTTCTGTATCTTTGAACTGTGTGTTAATTCAAAACAACTTTATAATGTAGTGTAATAGAATATTTTCACTGCTGTAACATATCAGTTGTGCTTCATCAGTAATGCTTCAAATAACTATCCACTGCTGTGTCAAAAAATAACCAGCCGAGAGTGGATCTGTGATCAGAGGGCTAAACTGGGCATCAGATGTGTGTAAAGGTGTGTAAAGGTGGGTGTGAAGGTGTGTGGATGTATCATGGTGTGTGTGGGAAGGTGTGTAGATGTATTATGGTGTGTTCTGTTATACTAGTAACATCATCTTCAGAACAAAAATGTAAATAAATGAAAGTTATGGTTATTAATTAAATCATCTGAGATTGCAGCATAGAGTAAAATGACAGTAAAATTACAAATGCAAAAAGAGAAGCAGAATTTTTATTAAAAGTTCCATTACAAGTAGAACACTGGGAAAATACCTAAATCTTAGCAATTTGGAAAACCTGGGGAAAAAATCAGCTGAAAGATTTAATTGAGATTTCAGTGATTGTATTGAAAAGTTTAAGCAAGCCTTAGCAGGTTCCCTAAATGATCAAAATAAGCAAAAATAAGAAAATATCAACGTATCAAGTGTGCGTTTCAAAAAATGAAATTACATGTTATTTACTCTGTTGTCAGATGTATTTGATCTCATTCTCTTTAGCTTTTATAAGCTGTAAAGCTTTGTTTTTGCTGTAAAGTTTTCAAATATGTGGCATGAGCTTCACTGTCTATATTAAGGTGGAACTGAGTTGAGTGCAGTCTTTGATCATGTGCTGGTAAATGAACTGACAGACTTTAATGGGGTATGCAGGTCTTTAAAAACAAAAGGGGCTCCCTAGTGGGAGGTTTCGGCCCTGACATTGGGAGACTGAAAGTTCGATCCCTGGTGACGCTACAGCTCTGGGAGTCCAGGAGGGCAAAACTGAACTGATATTGACAAAACAGAATTTCTCCACCCGGCACATTGATCTGCCTAGTGGCCACCGCTGGCTTCCCGTGACTCAGAGGAAGCATGAGCCAGCCTTGACCCCAGCATCCTTTGTAGCATAATGTAATTTGAGTACAGAGTATTTACAGAGTATATCTCCAGAGCTTTTCTTAAAAATGTATTGTTTTTTTTAGTCTCTCTGTGTCTGCGCAGTCTTAACATAAGAAGATTCCTCCAGGATCAATAAGGTTTTCTGGCTCTCCCGTTTTCTGAGACTAATTCAGGGTTGGTGGTATTGTGCGGGTGGAGAGTCCTACTTACTGACTGGAGTTAGAAAAGATGAAAACACAGGACCCTCCCCCTGCCCCAAAACAAGGGGAGGGACCCTTTATTTATTCAAATGTGCTAGACAAGACATCATATCTCAATTCCTGGCGATACCACAGCAATTCATTACCTGAAGTTCAAGACCTTTCTCCATTTTTGTATCAAAAATACACTACATGGACAAAAGTGTTGTGCATTCAAATCCTCGGGTTACAACGGTCTCGACATATGGAATTTTAAGTTTACGACGTTCACTCCAATTCCCACTCGACTTGCAACATTAGCCTCATACTTACGGACTACGTGTGTGAACTAGTTTGGCTGTGTGTGGTGGAGGTATTCGCAGTAAAGAGGCGTATGAGTGAGGGAGTTTTCCTAATCCTTCCTCTGTGGCTCAGTTATGTTTTTATGATTCAACACCTGTGTTAGGATAGGTAAGAGACTTATACAAGGGTGTGTTTCGACTCACACCTAAATTTGTTGTAATCTGAGGACCCCCTGTATGGGGCTGGCCCCCTTCTTTGCAGCTCTAACAGCTTCCACAGTTCTTGAAGGATTTCCACAAGATATTGGAATTTTGCAATCTCTGTACCAGTTTATCCCTAAAGTGCTGGATGGGGTTGAGTTCAGGGCTCTGTGTGGCCAGTCAAGTTCTTCCACACTGAACTCCTCCAGCCACGTCTTTATGGGGCTCGTTTCGTGCACTAGGGTTCAGTCATGCTGGAATGAGCGTCCCAATACATTTGAGCATAAAGCCTGAGTGTCTGTGAATGCCCCATGCTAGAAATGATGCAGACAACATTTTTTACCTTCTACTTATCAGCTTCATGAGCAGTTGAATCGTGGCCTTTGCAGCGGCGTGATAAAAATGAGCAATGACATTTTTAGAATACAAGGGGATCAGCAGGCTGGTATTTTTCTTTTGGCCTGTGATTGCACAAGTGGCAGCACTAATGATTCAGGAGTCGCGGCCCGTGTTTCTCAGGGGTTAAGTGCTAAAAAAGTTTCTCCAGTTTATCCCATCTAAAACGGAGGATTAATCACTTCAACATTCCACAGGAATGTTTTTTTAAGTTAGCCAACTTGTCCTTTTCCTGTTTGTGTGTGTGTGTGTGTGTGTGTGTGTGTGTGTGTGTGTGTTTGTGATGTGTGTGTGTGTGTGTGTGTGTGTGTGTGTGTGTGTTTGTGATGTGTGTGTGTGTTTGCGTGATCTCTGGAAGTTGTTCGATACCACACATCCGTTTACACTCCCTTTACCTCCTTACTGTGTGCCAATGACACGGTGGGGCAGACATTTTTAGCAAATGTGT
>JBBMFX010000002.1:1809406-1820778 GCA_037832545.1 Rhabdalestes septentrionalis | reverse complement strand
CCTTCTTCTTCCTCTTCTTCTTCTTCCTCGTCTTTCTTTTTCACCCTTTTTTGTTATCATGGATTTGTGGTGATAGTGATGGTGAATGTTTAGTTGTGTTGTTGTTGCTTTTGTTGTCATTTGTAAAGGATACCGAGAGAAATGTCTAATGATATTACTTATAAGGGATGACAGCAACAACAACGACAACAACAACGAACATAAAAATCAATAATAAGCAGTAATAAACAAAAATAACAACTTAAACTTCCTCAGACTCTGTTTTTTTTTTATTATTATTACTGTAGTGATTATTATTAAACCCTTTGTTTTTCTTGTTAATGGTACTATGCATGTTATATTCTGTGTCACATACTGGAATAATAAGAACAGTAATAACAATATAAACAGTCACACAGAAATGTAAATCAGGGACATAATTTTGTCGTCATCGTGATCATCAACACATCATCTTCCCAATAACCCTAAGTCACATGTGTGTTTGTTGCTGTTTGTGTCAGGGGTGAATAATGGAAAAACCCCATCAGTGCTGGTTCCATGTGTGGGGCGGTCGAGATGGTCTGCCTTTGTGTTGAACGGTGTTAAACAGTGTTGTTGAATGATGCTATTGGAAGTTTGTGACTTCTTTGTGTCATGTGGTGCCATTTTCACTGTTTCACTGGGCTCTGCCTCTGTGAACCGCACATCTCTCCTCCTTCTATTTCCCTTATTCTCCACATTTTGCCCTCTGGTCTCTAGCATACACATGGAATGAACTTTATATCTGTGTATAAGAAAGCAGCGCCTGTTGCCATCCACAGGTGAGACCACAGGTGTGAGTCGGTTCACAATGACATGCACTGACAGCGTGACTCATGGTGTAAATGTGTGGTATCTGTAGTCTCTTTTATTATATACTTTACATGTGACACAGCACTAATGGAAAAAATAGAATGACATTCAGAGACTTGATTAATTCTGAAATGCCTCCGGGACTTAATACTGGCAGAGAGGAGGTGACTTCACACATTATGGTGTGGATGGTTGAATTGTTATTGTGTGTTGCAAACACCTACAGGGCATTTTCCTGATAGAAATAGGACCCCTTTACAATCATCTTCCCAATATGAAGACATGCTGTCCCCTTTCCCCTGATGTACATATTTCCTAAAGTGCCCTCCTCCACACGAGATAAAGAGCCGCCCGTTCTCCCGCACTGTGCTTCTCACCAGGTTCCATGTATTTCAGAAGGAGCTCCTCTCAGTAGCAGTGACACTCCATTCAGCGAGCGCATTATTCACTGGGGCTGATGAGAGTGTGCTTTTGGGCAATATAAGTGCATGCTGAGAGAGCTTTCAGCCGCCAGTGTGAAGTCCTGGCCTCGCATCTGAGCCACACAGAGCCCCGTGCACTACAGGAAGAGAGGGAGAGAGACCAACAGACAGAGTGGGGGAGAGAGACAGAGAGAGTGAGAAAGAGGGAGGGGGAGAAAGAGAGCTCAGTGCTTGAAGTGCCATCCATGCTTGCGCTGAATTGGTTTCAACAAGCCCCCCTGCTCCCTGGGCCTCGGCCTCCGTGCCCCATTAGAGAGGCAGGAGCTCCGCACTCTGCCAGGGTCTTCTTATTAGACTTATATATACTTGCAAGTCCTCAGTCGGGACTGTGTGTGTGTGTGTGAGTGTGTGTGTGTGTGTGTGTGTTTGTGTTTTTTCAGAAGGTCTGGAATGCCAGACGAAAGCAGGATTTTGTAAATGACTTTGTTTTCGTGTTTCACATTCAAAACTGATCTGTTTCTTCTTGGTGACCAAGATTCATCACTGTCAGATCAAAACCTCATATCTCCACTTTGCCAAAGGAGGTAAAACAATTCTAACTTTAAACGTAAATGAATGTAAAGCATTTTAATTTTAGGTCATTTGTGGACACTTCCATTGGCCTGTTTGCCATGAAGTTGTGACACAGTGTAGAGGGCACATGGTTTATTCAAATTGTGTCAAAAAAAAAAGATTTTGGTCTGATAGACATTACTATATTACTTATTATTATTTATGCAGCAGCTATTTCACACAAAGTTTCTGATGATTGAATATTGGTGTTGGTTGGTTGACTCTCATGAGAAGAAAACATGATGAAGAGCATCCACAAAGAACAGTGGATCTTCATCTCATAGGGGAGTGACTTTATTGCCTGTTCCTTTCAGACATATTGCTCTGAGTGCTATATTATTGTTTATGGAGGGCTCCTTTGCAGATTAGATTGCGACCTTGATGTTTTCTCCATGAAACTGAATACACTGTAGCCAGGAGTAGGATGGAGGAAGACACAGGGCTATAGGTCTGAGCAAGGTTGATGCCACAGGACAGAGAATGTGTTAGATCTTGGTTACAGTTTTGTTTTTTTTTCCAAAACATGATGAGCGCTGGCGTGTCATTGTTCTTTCACTTATCTTATCTCACCACTCTTCCAGTGGAAAACGTGTAAACACATGTACTGGTATTGGAATTGCTATTTGTGACATACTGGCACCCAACTGTATTTAGATTTGGATGACGTGCATTTTGCCGCCTATAAGAAAGTACATGTATCGTCTGAGGATATTTATATGACGTATCGGAGATCAGCATCTGCCCACAATTCCCATGTTGGCGTATCCCTACCCATATTCTTTTCAAACGTCAGAGCAGGAAAAATATGAAGGTCAGGGGTATTCCAGGCCTGCTTGTGCTGCGTTTTCTGCTGGGCTGTGCGGAAGGCTCTCGGCTGGGGAGCTGGGGACAGTGGTGGAGGCTGGATCCCAGCGAGCAGGAACAAACGCGGCCTGTGCTGCTGTGTTAGGGCCAGTCCACCTACGCCTGCTGCAGAGGTGGAGTGTGGTATGTGACTCTCCCGACGGCCCAGGAGCCTCACAGGCATGCTCTTATAGTCGCCTCTTGCACATACAGCCACATATTTCTGCCATCCCCCGCTGCCGCGCCCCGGGTCCCGTCTCTAGCTTTGCCCTGCTCACCCTGCAGCGCACTATTTTTGGACATTTTGTAGTAGTGAAAACATTGTGGAGAATAAACTATGCGCTCCGGCGGATACCCATAATGCGCTGGGTCATTTGTGACTGAATGTGGCTGAGACCGGTGAATAAACCTGTGTCGTTTCAGTGTTGCAGGATTGTTTCCCGCCCTCTTTTTCATACTGTCCTCTCTCCCCTGTTCAGGTATGGCGGCGGCTTTACCCAGAACCCTTGGGGAGTTGCAGCTCTACCGCATCCTGCAGAGGGCCAACCTGCTGTGCTACTATGACGCCTTCATCCAGCAAGGTGGCGACGACGTGCAGCAGCTGTGCGAGGCCGGTGAGGATGAGTTCCTGGAGATCATGGCGCTGGTGGGCATGGCCAGCAAACCTCTGCACGTCCGGCGTCTGCAGAAAGCGCTACGGGACTGGGTGACCAACCCGGCCCTCTTCAACCAGCCCCTGACCTCCCTGCCCGTCTGCAGCATCCCCGTCTACAAACTGCCCGAGGGCTCGCCCACGCTGCTGCCCGGCAATGGCGCCCGCGGAGAGACGCATGTCAAGGTGCTAATTTCATGTTTTTCATGTTCTTGTGAATAGTCAATAATCACTCAGCATTCGCTCAATCTTTCCTGGCCCAGGTGAAGGTTCACATACATTATACAGTGTCAGTCAGTCAGTCAGTCAGGTGTTTTTGTACAGAAACTTTATAGCTAACTAAGAGCACATAGCCGCTAGCTACAAACCGCATGCCTGAATCATCACACAGTTACCTCAAAGCAGGTCGTCGAACCAATATAGGCTTGCTTGTATTGTTTCCGAAACTTATTGACATCTATGTCTATACAAATGGACAAAAGTACATTGCTGCTTAACCACATATACAAATCTATATGTTTACATTTACACAGGTGTCCTTATATGGGTTTTGTAATGGACCAAGTTCTTTTCAGTCAATTACAAGAACAAATGTTTAATTGCAAAGGAGATGAATAAGTGTGAATAAATGACTAATGAGTTTTTATAACCGTTTCATTGACTGAAGGTACCCAAGTGTGTGGCGGCAGCCCTGGTTGACCCTGGAAAGGGTGAGGCGGGTAACGGGAGCTCCTCAGCCACTGCTTCCCCCCTCCAGAGTGGGACAGAACCTCGCTTTTGGGTTGGACATGGGACGGAGAGTGAACACAGCCTGTCTCCCGCTGACCTCAACTCTCCCTCCTCCCCCCGCGAGGGCCTGGAGGCACTGGACGCGGCCGCTGTCCAGTCAGTGACAGAGTGCGTGGAGAGGATGGCACAGGCCCTTCCCAAGAGCGACCCAGCTGAGGTCAAAGAGCAGCTGAAGGGAAACAAAAAGCTGGCCAAGATGATCAGCCATATCTTCGACATGAGCGAAGAGGACCCACACCGGGAGGAGGAGATCCGCAAGTACAGCGCCATCTACGGACGCTTTGACTCCAAGAGGAAAGACGGGAAGCACCTCACACTGCACGAGGTACGAGAATGTTGTTCTATTGGGCCAAATTAAAGTGAAAGTTAATTCCTCAACACTTCATATCTCCATAAATTACATGCAAATGAGTCATGTGAGCTACTATTCACTCTCTCAAAACTCCATGATCACATGATCACTAAATTATGTATAGTAATTAGTTAATAATATGTCTTATTAATAATATGTCACATGCATATTTCATCTATTTCAGTAATAAGCCTGCAGTTTAAGGGGCTGCATGAATTTGGCAAACATGCACAATTTTCCAGACCTTTTTTATAGTTTAGCACAGGAGCTATAAGGCTAAAACTCTCCTCCTTCTAAAACATGTCTTGGTCATCAATGAGGTGATGCAGACTTGTGAGTGTGGTTTAGGGCACATTTTGTCTGAGAGTAAAAAATCATCAACAGAACTTCTTCAACGGCCTTAAAGAGGCATTTCAGACATCAAAGCTGCTTTCCAAAAGCAGACGACAAGTCTGCATCACCTTAATGAAAGCGATTCAAGTGGATTTAGGGAAGATTTTAAGGAAAAGATTTGGGATATGGGCTTGTATTTGTCAGCAACATTAATCTAATGGCTCTTATTCTAAACCTAAGAAGCAATTTTTGCATTCCAAGTGTATCTTGGTTAATTGACAACATTTGTAGTTAATGCAGATAGCACAAATTAGGTTTTCTGCCATTCGTTTGCTATTCAGTCCGAGCTGTGACAATGTGTGGTCATTTTTCCTGTTCATTCATTTGCTTTTGATGATTGTTTCTTACTGCTTCATTATATCAACAAAGTTCATTTGTTGTGTGTAATACATTGTTTTTCTCTCCTTTGTTCATGCTGTGATTATAAATGGTTCCTGACGCCTGTGCCCACAGCTGACGGTAAATGAGGCTGCAGCCCAGCTGTGTATGAAGGACGTGGCGCTGCTGACACGCAGAGACGAGTTATTCGGACTTGCTCGACAGGTCTCCAGAGAGGTCACCTACAAATACACCTACAGGACCAGCAAGTAAGGGCTTCCTCCGGCGTTCCTGGAGGTTTTAGAAAAGCAGTGTAGTGTGAAAAACCGTCTTCAGCCAAATATAGACAGCCCTTAATAGGATGCTTCATAGAGGCTGTTGCATACATTCATTGTTGGGTGTGGAGTCTAGTATCTGGACGTTCATGAATGTAGACGTCCCCTGAGTGACCGCAGGACTGATCCATGCACCATCATGCCACCCTGTTCATCCAGTTACTTTTTGTTATCAAGATACAAATCTGACCTAATATTAAACTTTCTAACGTCATGTTTTAATGTCTTGAATTGGTTTCCCGGATTCAGCCTAGTCCTAAATTGTAATTTTATTAGTGCCGCTATAATAGTGACTCACCGTTAAAAAACATTACTTTTTGTTTACATTCCAATTTTATGCCCTAAATGTTACTTTTATGCCCCTCTGATTCCTTAACAAGTTCGTCTGTGAAATACGTAATCAGTGAAGAGCAGAGTGTGTAAAGTCAAAGACAGATTCCCTGTGTGTGTGTGTGTTTATGTGTTTGTGTGCTCCCGTGTGTGGGTAGTGTATTGAATGCACCTTGTTAGATCGTAGATATCCAGGTTTAATCTGCGCAGGCCGTGTCCAGGTGCTTCCTGCTCCGCACAACTGGCAGACTGGGGGACGGAAAATTCCACTTTGGTGTTGCATAATTTTTATCTCCAGGTTTCAGTAGTTCCCTCACACCTTACAAATAGCGTCACAGACACTTGATGGCTAATTACGTGCCACGAGCTGGATAAACTTATGACCTAAATCAAGTGATGCATGAAGTTTTGTGATAGGACATTCCTGAAGCTTTTTTTTTTTTTTTGTAGTGAGTCACCGCATCCGATCTTAAGCTATCTATTGTCAGTGGCGTCAACAGGGCAAACAAGTTCAAAGCAGAGTTTATGTGTGTAACAGCCATTCTGAGTGGTTTGGGGAAAGGGTTATTTTTCGTGAAAAAATTTACATTTACACAGTTTTTCTCCAGATTCACCCCACGCATGTTCTGGGTCCAAAGGACTGGTTCTTTTGTTAAAAAGCTACTAAACACTAGAAGTCAATAATTACCCAAAATGTTCCGGTAAAATACTCAAATTGTCTCGGCTTGCGTAGGACTGATCTGGGATCAGATTTCTCCACATATCAGATCTCCACATATCTGACCAGTTGTTATTATTGCTACTCCTGATGTTGTTTGTGAAAACAGACCCTGTTTTCTAAAATAGCTGTCCACAGCATGTGGCTATGTAGAGTTTTCTTCATTTCTGTAGCTCACAATAAGTCACACTGTGTCCAGACCCACATGCACAGATCTGCTCCACATTAATAAAGGTGCAGGGTGAGGATTGAGAAAAGTTCAAGAGAAGTTTTGATGAGTCTTGGGGAATTTAAGAGAGATGTTTTGGGTGATTAATGACTTGTAGTGTTTGATAGTAACATCTGGAGTCTCATTGTTCCAGAGAAGCAAAATAAGGACCCTAAATATGTCCTGGCTAGTGAACTACGCAGGTGGTCAGAAGTAAATTAAGTAAATTAGATTTTTTTACTGAATCAGTCTTTTGGGCTCTAAGGAACCAAGCTCTCTTACCCAAAAGCGTACATGTTAGTTTAATCACAGACACTGATTAACCAGCCTTAAGTTGAGTTATTGAATGATGAGCCCTGGGGTCAGTGGGTTAATGATGGTGTTGAGAACGGAAGCTAATAATTCATGGATGAATTCATGGACTTTCCTCCCTTGTGCAGATCTCGGTGTGGAGACAGAGACGAACCTTCCCCCAAGAGGATTAAAACAGAGGTGAGTTAAAGTGTCTTTGCCCCGCGTTGGACGCTGGTTTTATGTCTGAACGGCATTTTACAGTAAGAGTGCTGATCTTGGATCAAGGACGTTTGCTGGAAACCCCAGGCATCCCTCAGAGTTAATCAGAATTTTCAGTGGCTCTGATTCTGAGAAGGAAGGAGCTGATTCAAGAGCTGGAGTAAACGGTATTTTGAAAGATTCTGTGCTCTGTCGTCTAAATCGTGAAGGCTGCTCGGCATCGGTGCAGCGTTTTTGTGAGTGTGCTGGTTGCTAATGTGCAGTGTGGTACAGCGCTAGCCCCCCACGCTGCTAACCCCTCACACCAGAAGGCAGGGAGCTTGTCGTAGGAGGCAGGATTGACATTGGGTGGGGCAATGTGGCTTTTGTTTGCATAGCTGCCTGTCAGTGCGCTGAACTGCGTGGGAGGGGTTCGCAAGGAGAGGGGGGGGGCGGTTCCCTACAGATTGCGTGTCATGATGTGGAGGAAAGGTTGTGCTTCATAAGTATAAAGTGTAGTGGGAAAGTTCTACATTCCTTTAATCACACCTTAAAGCCCCGCTCACCCAGCCCATGTGTGCTCCTTGATAAGGCGGCGTGTGTTTGAGAGCGTTATCTGTTCTGCGCTCGTAGCTCTACGTTTGATGCGGTCGAGGTGAACAGGCCTTTGTGCTTGTGGCAGCTGTCCATTCATCGCTCCCGGATGACACATTTGGCCATTATCCCTGCTTCAGATCTTCTCGAAACTTCATCTCTCCCCTCCGCAGCAGTGTAGGCTTGGGTTGGGTGTCTAGATGGGCTGCTGTTGCCTTTCGCCTCCTTTCAAAACTGGGGCATCAGATGCTGGCATATGACCAACTGGGAAAGTCAGTGGTTTTGAACATCTGCATGCTTCTTATAATACACCGAAATGCTCAAAAGTCTACCGGTGAATGAAAGGATGGAGGGGTGAGGACTTTAAAGCTCACATCTCAGTTTCCAGGATATTATTCCAGAAGTTGTACTGGTAATATCTGGGCAGCTTCACACATGATATTTTACAGTGATGAACAAATTCACACGGCATAGAAATCACAGTAATGTTGGTTCTCACAAGGCCAGCTTTTCTAAGTGATGCCTTAAATACACTTTTTTTTTCATAAAAACAGAAAATGCATATTCTGTTAGTTTGTTAGTGTCCCATTTGTCACATACATTGTTCAACCCTTGGACTGGTCCTATTGTACATGTACATATCATTAGGATCTTCACTTTTTGCAGCTTTTCATTTCATTTGTTAAGCTGCTTCTGTTGTGTTTTCTCTCACAATAAAACCTTAACTATGAATTCAGACATCACAGAATCGTTCCACTTTGTAGTCCCCAGTTTAAACATTGCTGTGTTTGTCCGTAATTTATCAGCTTTTGTTCACACATGCTAGCCCTGCTAGTAATTACCTGGGTGTTGTACTCAGCCTCAAGCTGATTGATTGTCGTGTCAACTTTACTGGGACTCACGACTCACATTCACACTTAAACCCTTCCCAGTTAATTACAGCTACATTCTAGGGTAAAACTGTAGGTGTGAAAAGGGATTAAGGGTTTAAAGGATTCACACCCGTCCACTAAAATGCATTTTAACATGGTTCTAAACACGTGCTTATAGTTGAAATATTAATAACTTATCGGTCTGTTTTACTTGGTAACTACTGTGAATGTAATATGTAAGTAACTTAGTTTAGTGTGAGGGTCCATGTACAGGTCCTAAAGAGTGCAGTGCGTAATATATAATAAGGGAGAACCGTGCAAACAGCATTCTTAAGTCAGAAATTAAAAAAATAAAATAAATCTGTCCATTTCCAGGGTTAAAAAGGTTGATACACACAATTCTGGAGCACAAAAAAGAATATTTCCAGCTATTGAGCAGCGTTTAGTATTTGGGAGGTGCCGCTTCCCCCCTAATTTGCATGGTTACTCACTTTCAACCTCACCATAACCCAGGGTTTACTTCTCATGACATCACACGAAAAAAGTACACAGAATTATTGTGAATCGCACAATTAAGGCGTGCAGGACTGAGCGGTAAATCTGCAGCAGCCTTTTTTTTTTTTTTTTTTTTTGCTGTAATTTTGCACCACAGTAACTTTGCACCACAGAAGACTGGACTGGATTTTCCATCACTGCTTCTTTGCAGAGTTTTTTTTTTTTTTTTTTTTTAACAGTTGATGGTGTTGTGTCTCAAATGAACAGCCCTCCTCCTCCTCCTGTCCCTGTCTGGCCTCGGCGCTACCCACACTACCCGCCCAGCCACACCAGTGAGAATAAGCCACTCGCCCACACACACGCACAGGCAAGGTCCAAATGAGCTCAGTCGCGCGCCTACCCTTCAGTCTTGAGGTAGATGTGACATCATTACGTAGGCGCACTTGGAATCACCCACGCCCATGCATTTGCGCAGATAGCACAAAGTAAAAAAAAAAAAAACTGGGTTGAACCTGGCTGTACATGCACACACCACACGTAAGCACACACACACAGACGCACTCACACACCTTCGCTTGGTAGGTGAGGGGTATTTGTTTCATCATGCATGGCTAGCAAAAAGAAAAGAAAAGGCGGGGGGGTGAAATCCACAGTGTTTCGCTCAAAGTACAGTAAAAAGCTGTTAAAATGCCATTCAGTCTGCTTGTGTAATTCACAGTATAATGCAACCCCGCTGCTTTTGTATTACAAAAAATAATAATATTTCAATATCAGTATTATGACAGTGCCTGAGTGCATGACACAGCTGTTAGAAAGGCATAATTTTCAGCATTTAAGGCTGAATATATCAGGTTTGAAAGCATGCTTTGCTCTAAAAAGCCAGTTTGAGACCATATCAAGCCCTTATATAGAGCCAGTTTGTTGCTCTCGGTGTTCAGCCGCTGGCATCTGATCAGACAGATTTGTTTCTTCTTTTATTAGTTGAAGTTCTGTATTAATGCTGTTTAATATTAACACACCAGGTGTTGTTTAAAGATAATGCCACGAGTTGGATGTTTCACCGCATTAGCAGAAAAGCCGCGTACCAAAGTAGAAAACAGAGTATTTTAAAAGCCGTGCGAGAGATCAAAGGGACAAAACTTGGAAAGGAGCTGCTGGAAAGGCGTCCAGAACTTGGCCAGTGCACAACTGAGTCTCGTCTTCAGGAGGTTTTAGCGGAACACCAGCTGAAGTGTCACAGCTGCTGGGGGCCCCTGTTCCGAGGCGTGATAACACTTGTCATGTTTCAAAGCCTCTCGTGATGATACTACTGAACACGTCTGCAAAATCGCAGTACCCTCCACGCCCTCCATTTGCACTACATTTGTTTAGATGAGTATAACAACTTTTCTTTTTTTCTGCCACTGTGGAAAGTGTTGCGTTGCTGAGGTGTGGCTATGTGACCTCATCGCTTCTGCGTGACTGGTGGCAAATCTGCGTCAGAAAACTAGTTGTGAATGAAAATTTACCTGAAACCTGGTACATAAACTCAGTTCGTGCCAAGTGAAATGAACTGAAAGGCAGCAGTCATTTAAAGTCTTAGATTTTATCCATCTTGAACTAATTGACACATTTAAAACATGTATATACAACAATACACTAGAATATGATGTAGTTGAGTATGATGTAGTGACTGCTATAAAATTAATATGTGCACTCCTCGGAAAAAAGAATCTGTGTGTACAATGTAATATAACTGCATTTACAGTAAAAGACCCATTATTTTTAATGATATATATGACGTAATTATCCTTTTCTCCTGTTGATTTTGCTTTCGAAACATTTAGACCATGGCAATTTATCTGTTCACTTATATAACTTTGTATGGGAATGTGATATTTTGTAGCTAAGTTAATTAAAAGGGTGCTATAGGTGGTAGTAGCCTAGTGGGTAAAACACTTGTCTGTGAACCTGATGACCCCCCACCAATTTCTACCACTGTGTCCTTGAGCAAGACACTTAACCCTCAGTGTCTCCAGGGGAACTGTCCCTGTAACTAGTGACTGTAAGACTGTCTCTGTAACTAATGACTGTAAGACTGTCCCTGTAACTAATGACTGTAAGACTGTCCCTGTAA